>JAVJIF010020444.1:0-10653 GCA_038442645.1 Agave tequilana | reverse complement strand
AAAGCGCATGTGCCAAATAACACACGCGCAAAGTAATTCATTTGTTACATAAATGTTGTCAGTGAGAGCAAGATATTTTGTAGTCATCTTATATTTCGAGTAAATATGTCAATAGAATTTGCAATCACAATATAATTCAAAGAATTACATTTGTTTGAGCAGCAGAAATAGTCTCATATGAATACAAATAAATGGGAAATAGCTCAGATGCAATAAATTATATACAGTGCGTTAAGCATCACATATACCGAACTATTTATACAGAGAAGTGAAATAAGATAGTCGAGATAAGCACAATGTACGATTTAATTCTCCATCGTACACGAAAATGACTTCTTGCATGCAAAGCATGGGACATTATCATCCCACTAACCTCATTAAATTCCCTCACTTGTTCAAAAAAATTTGGACCTCTCCTCCCAAAAATAGAGAAAATTCCAATACATTGGTTGTTCCTAGTGAAAACTTCCTCATAACTATTTTTCTTATGCTAAATGTAAGCTCTTACTTTGCCCAGATTGAAGATAGGGAATTTTTCCAATCATCAAGTCACTTCAGAAATAGGCATAAAAATGACTACTCATTGATATCTTCTAGAGTAGCTTGTGCAGAGCTTGAGGCATCAATCTCCCATTGTTGGTACAAGTAAACAGTTTTATAGGTCAGTAGAATCTTCCATTTATCTGATAAGTCAATAGAATACAGATAAACACTTTTCTGATGAGCCAGCGGAATAAAGGTTCCATGGTGAGTTAGCAGATCATTTCAAGAGGCAGAAAGAATAAGAAGCAATGAGAGCACAAGGGAGATGTGACAGGTAATGGTTTGCTCCATTTAATCTTAGCTTCTTAGTGTATCTAGAGGTAAATGTTAATGGAAAGGATCTTATGCGGCACTCTACTTTGATTAATCTTGTATTTATAAACTTTGCATTATTAGTTAACCAAGTCTCTGATAAAATGAAGAGCTTGAGATAACACCTCTCTTTAATAGTGAGGATACATGTCATGACATCAAAAGAGACATGGAGGGACATATGGTACTTTGTCATTGATTGCATGCAGCGAGATCGATGGTTTAGCTTGACGTAAAGCATCTTCACATATGAGGGAAGTTAATGTGCTACCTCATTAAAAGAATAAAAAAATAAGAAGCAATGAGAGCATTGGGAAGATCTTATGTATACCTGGATTCTCTAAGTTAGATTTACTTTACAGGGTATTGCCTTCTACTCTAGTCGGACCTCAGATTAATGGTTAAAATTGTAAACTTGATACACTGCTGCCAGGCATACTTCTTTTATATATTATATATATATATATATATATATATATATATATATATATATATATATATACTTTTTTCCTATCAACTAGAGTGTTGTGAACCATGGTCCAAAAACTCGGTCGTTCCGGTTACGACTCGGCCTTTCCCGTTCCGAGACCGTTCCACGAGTCAACAATTTGCATTATTTTATTTGACTCGGGGCTGACTCGACCGAGTCGGCCCCGAGTTGAGGCCGAGTCAGCGAGTTAGTTGAGGCCCGAGACAAGACAAAATTTCATATTATTAATTTCATATAATTTAAATTTTTACTAGAAAGGTAAAGTCTTTGCTTTTGTAAAAAGATAAGTTAATTTAAATTTAATTAATTTCATATAATTTATTAAATTATGCATTTATTTTGATACTTTAATACCGCGACGCATGTATTTATGCATTATCTTCATGTTTAGTGTACTAGGTGATATGTTTTAGACAAGTTATACGTCAATTTGATGTCTACATTTTTTTAAGTTTTGTTGTGATTTTTACAGCATTTTTTGAGCCCTCTATGTAGCATTTCACGCGTCTCGCCCGAGTCGCGCCGCGACGCCGCGATGATGTGGAACGGTGCCTGTCGAGTCGGCGGTCGAGACCACGACTTTGAACCATGGTGTGAACCCAAAGTAGAAAAGTTTGTTCCCTAATTTCCTGATCGCCTTGTTACTCTGCCATTCCTTCATCCATTTCAAAAACCAACAGCATTAACACATTGATCTCAGTAACTTTTTAGGTGAAACAGTGATATCACACCAAAATACTGTAGTGAGGATTTAGTTTTGAAAAAATCTAAAACTTTTTGGTCGAACTTATAATTGGCAATTTGCAAATAAATCCCGCATGCAGCAATATCAGCTACCAATCGCGTGATATCTCCCCAAGTGGAGTATTCCATTAGACTCTGGTTCATCACTCAATTTGAATATGTTTGGGGAAGAAAATCACTCGAAGAATATTGTTTTTCCATCTGGCCCTAAAGGAATTCCTAAGTAACTAAAAACACTGTCCCTGACTAACATCATGACCCATTCCATGCTCCATTGAAGTTCTTCATGCTTAACTGAAACAATTCAGTATACCAAATACATATCGAAAAATCGGAACTCAATACCCAAATGTATGTCCACAACTAGATTTAGTAGCTCATAAATGTAACTGGCATAGCATACGTGCTCAAACATTGAGCTCCCTTGAGGTATCATATTATTCTAGCCAGATATGAGAACCTTCATCTAGGTAGTTCTTGCCACCAAAGATGTGTTTCACGTTGAAGTCCTTAACTGTTGCTGTTATTCTCTTTGTGTTTCAAGCAGCAATCAGTATTGGCAGTTCTGGGCATGGATATCTTGATTCTCTTTCTGTCCCCTCCCAAGTTCTCTCTTTAATAGCTTGCTGCATTCAGCTCCCACGTGGGGACAGGCTTCCTTTACTGGCAGAGTTAAGCTGATCAAAGTAGAATTATAGAATCTACTCTCTTATGGACATTCTCCTTCAAATTTCCAGGAACAATTATCAGAGAATTGGAGAAAGTATATGCAAATATTCTCTAGAATGACAAGATGCATTGCCGGAGCTGGCAAGATTTGTGTAGGCGAAAGAAGGGGAACTTGATTAAGGAGGTTGAATATAGTGTCAGGTTAGTAAGGAGGGTTTGCAATTGAGATTCTGCTTGGACAACTTGGATGAAATTGCATTACTTGAATAGCAAGCACATCTTTCAGGCCATTGCATCATTGTTGGATTCTAGTACCTGGAAATGGATTGTTCTATCAAAGGATCAGGTCTTGAAGTAAATAGGAAATGGAATGAACACATCCCTATGGCATGACATATAGCTTCCTCAAGGCAGGATAGAAAACTTGCTAGACTCTCCTCCTGGTTCTCAGCAACATGGCATGTGTCTGATATTCTAAGGAGGAAAAATGGTTTATGGCTGATACATCATTGCTACAAATCTGGCCTCTTATACAACAGCAACAAATTTGTGATACTCAAGCTAATTTTCTTGATACATGGACAGCACCAAAGTACGGAGACTTTTCCTTCTTGCTGAGATAAGGTTAGACAGATACTGCCTAAATTTGACCCTTAAAATATTGGTGTGGTTTCATAACCATATGCTGAGAGCTCTAAAGGAGAAATGCAACATGGCCCAAGAAATTGTACATCTCTCCTTCGAATGTCCTTTTGCTGCCTACTGGAAGCCGTGCAAACTCGAGTTGGAATCCAAAGATTTCATATGGGAGACAGTTTAGCTGAGACAAACTTTCTGCAAAGTAAATTCAGCAAAGGTCATCAGGTGCTTGCAAGAGTAGTATCAAGTGCTGACATTTTTCACCTTTTTTGAACAAATTTGCAATTTTTTTCATCAGCAGGAGAGGCATAAAATTTTGATATGGAGGAGTTTGTATGAGGACATCAGGGAGCTAATGGAAACATGTTATCCGAAAGCTGTCAGCCATCCGAATTCAAATGTATTCTAGCAAATTGGATTGTATCTGATGTATCTGTCTAGTAATGAGGCTTTAACTTGTTACATGTGCAGCTACGCTGTATGGGTTAGTATGTTGTGAGGAGTGACAACGAGGGTCCTCTCCCTCTCCTTCATGCTCGCTTGTCTCAAGTGCTACATCATACTCAGGTAATTTGTATTTGTATATGTATTTGATATATCAATGAAATATTACTTTTCAAACAAAAAGTAAGAAAGCAAAGTTTGTTGGTGTCCTACAACTGATTTCTTCGATGCACTGTTCCGTAATGCAGATTAAACAATAACAAGACCATGCATTAAATGGCAAGCATGTACTGATAGATTAAAGGGTTTTTTAGATATGTACCCCTCAAATCTTTTATATTTAGAAATTTACCCCCCAAATTTGTGTATTGTTTGTATACCTCCAAATCATTTAAGGAAAAAAAAACCCCCCTCGTGCTTACATCTATTAGATTTTGAAAATATTATAACCAAAAAACCATTTACACCCTTGGTTGATACACATAAAAAGGAAAAAAGGGTGAAGAAGAAGAAATTTTAAAAAGGGGGAAGAAGAAGAAATTTTCATCTTCATCCAACACCGCCCTATCTTCCTCTCCCACACCACCACTACCGCCTCCATGCTCCTCTCTCCTTCTTGATCTTGTCACCTGCAATACCACATCCCACCATCCTCTCTCTGACACCACCTCTATGTTCCTCTCTACTTCTTCACCTTGTCGTCGAAGACAACCACACTACCAACACCTCCACCACTTCTCTTTATTTTTTGATTTGATTGCAACTCCATTACTCCACTCTCCTTCTTGACCACTTTTGAGATTTGGTTTTGTTTGAGCTTAAGGAACATCTTTGATCAATTTTAGAGTTTTTGAGAGGGTTTGACGAGGAGAAAGGTGCTCAAAATAGAAATGGGGTTCTTTGGTAGGAATGAGGATGAAGATGAAGAGAGGAGATGGATATTTTTGAGGGTTGAAGGAGGTCTAAAGATGGTTCATAATGGGGAAGAGAGGAGAGGATAAAAAGGAGAGAAGGGTAATGTTGGAATTTAAAAAAATATAGCACTTAACATAAAAAATCAGAATATTCCCTTTTTACTCCTTTAGATTAATAAAGAGGGATAACTTAATGTGTTTTAAAAGATTTGGGGAGTATAAAATCAATATAGAAGATTTGGGGGGTAGATATTTAAAAACCCTAGATTAAATAATACAACATGTTGCAACATAACAAACCTTTATAGTTTTTGTTTTCTGATTCAAATTCACATCAGGCTGTACGGAGAGCACCCCTGGTACACCTTCAATCCAATTAAGATGTCATAAGTCTGGGCATAAAAAAATGTTTGCAGACACGCTCATAAATGTATACACTCACTAGAGAGTTCGCGTGCACATTCCTCGTCGATTTGGCAACAAATCCAAAGTCCTTCTCCCATGAAATATTATAAATGGAAACTTGTGCATCCTTCTCACTGCAAAAGACATGATCACTCTCAGAAGGCTAGAAGGGGGGGATGGTTGGGATAGGGGGAAGAGAAATCACTTACTTTCCCATAACTTTTGTGAGCGTCTGAGCAAAATAGTCTACCATCTGTGCCTTCGTGACAACTTCAACTCCAGGTTTCTCCATTTTAACAAGCCAATAATCAGAATTGCCCACTGATGGAGAAAATCTAGAAGCATGAGTGTCACTATTGGATTGTTTTTCCAAAAGAAGGTTTGCAGAGCTATTATCCATAATTATTGTTTCCATATCCCTGTCAGGCCTAACATACATAACCCCTGGTATACCTACAAAGAGAAACAAAAAAAATATTTACAGTGAGACTAAAAGCCAACTAATGTCATCTTACTCATAAACTGTAGAATGTAAATGCATTGAAAGGAGAAATGTCAGACAAAGAAAAGGAGAAAAGCAGAACATTGATAATCTAAATGAAAAGACAATGAAACCAAGGATAATTAATCTTTTCAAATTGGTAGCGCAGTTTCATATGTCAGACATACTCATAAGCAGGCAATCTTTTCCACCATTGAACAGCATCCCCTATGCTCAAATAAAGTGGCAAAAAGGCATGGAAGTGTGTCATGACATCAAGCTGAGCCAATTAAAGTTATATTACAGAATATAAATGGATCCAGTGTAGTGGGCTGATAAGCAAAGCATGAAAGTGTCTCATGAAATCAACTTATTCCAATCTAAGTCAATACATGATCACAAGAGCATGGTCATGAATAAGCATGGTCTATAGGAAGTATGAAAATGTCCATCATAAATGAAGCAAAAGAACATATATTACTCAAGGTTTGAAATATTGGTATCAGACCATGTATCTCTAGTTTCATTTCAACAAGCTCGATAGTTTTCGTGTAGGGTTTAGCGTATCAGTGTCAACATCTAACAAGACTACTAGAAATGTAACTATTTTTCTAAAGGAAATATCAGAAGTTAACTATTAATGTCCAACCATGGTTTCATTTATATTTGTTGAAGTTTTAGTACGCGATAGTGAGACACTATATAATCTCATAATTGACTTAATTGACTTAGCATAATATACACTATTTGGATTGTACATGTATAAAGTTTTTTAAAAAAAAAACTTATGGGAGAAGGCTCCCCTGCCTCACAGTCTAATGGCACAAGAGAGGAAAAATAAGAAAAAGACTTAGGCAGCAAATCAAGTACCTAAGAATACCATGCATCTCATTGTGTGCCAAAAGAATCTCTCAGTACTATCATCAACATTTGACAACATTGACTTATCAACATTTCTCAACATTGACTTTAAACAGATGCAAGAACGCCCCTAACCGTTAATTTATTTTTGAAGTCTAGTATAAGAGAAATCATTTCAGTCTTCACTATATTTAGCATGTTGTGAGCAACTTTGGCATAGATCATTTGTGAAATTGGTTATATTCGAACATTGAAGAAGCTTGTTTGGACTTGGATTCCAGGGCTTATTCCTAAAATATGTAGTTTTTCCTCCCAATTTAAGCATCCTTCCTCCTTCAAATATACGGCCCACTTCTTTAGTAATCCTTGATCACATCCTAAGGTTTAAAAGACTTGAGCAGTACACAGATCAGCTCAAACACCACAGATACTGATCTTGTTTCTTACAATAATATTTCAATGCTCAGACTGATATATTCAACCGCTAGATATAAAACACACTAGTATTTTTACAAGTGGCCCTTGCTTCAAAGGACATTAAGTGCATTATGCAGATAAATTGCTCATTCTGATATCCATAAGTCATTCAAATTCAGCTATAGACACACACACAAGGAAATTGCTATAGGGTGGGACATGATACTTAAAATTTTATAGTAATTTTTGAGGGAATTTAGCTATATTGTTGTTGGCTGTAAAGCCACATCCTGGCTGTTGTGGATGGTAGTAGGGATACTTTGTACAACAGGATACTTGATTCTCATCCTTCATGGGATGTAAAACAGGCAATGATATGGCTAAGGCTGAGGTGTCATTTTGATGCCCTAACCCTTTTCAAAAAAAAAAATTTTTTTTGAGGGAAATGAACTTTTATAGTAATGCCAAATTATAAGAAGAAAATCAAGAATTGAAATTGAACTCACTGGCGAGGTCCCGGGGACGTGTCGTCGTCAATGTCGCAGCAGAAGAAGAAATCCGTTTGCCAAGATGCTCGGTAGATGCACATCTGAGCTTCCTTCTCACTGCCAGAACATAGTGACATTATCATACATATAAGGACAAAAAATGATATTTTTTGAGTTATAGAGAGTGGGGGAAATAAAGAAAAAACTTGCCTTGGTAAGACTCTGGCTAGGGTTTGGACATAGTAATCGATGACTTCCGCTCTGGTGGAGGTCTCGGCATTCGGGGGCTTCTCCATGACGATCATCCAACGGGTTGAAGGAGAGGCGCCATACGCCGCCGGTGCCAGCGACGTCGAAGATTCAACAAGGGAGGCGCGGGCGGAGATGGTGGTTCGACTGGTGGCGGTGATGAGCCTGGGGAAGGAATTGAAAGAGATGACGCCATAGGGGTTCTTGAACTTGAAGGAGAGATAGGAGGTAGTGATGAAGAGTGGGTCGGCAGTGGGCCGGTGATAGGGATGGATAGACGTGGTGGTGATGGGGCCGACAGTTGGGACGAGGAGCTCCATGGCCGCGCCGTTCCACTTCACAAGCGAAGCAGGGAGCTGAACTGCAGGATTATTTATCCGTTTGTCTTTTGCATAACTGGGCCAATTATTTAGCTGGGCCAGGCTTTGATAATATTTAGGATTATTGCAGCCTAGATTTTGGTCAAAGGGCCCCAAATTAGCTATATGCTTAATTGCTTAGGCTAAAATTAAACTATCACGAACTTTCTTTTATTTTCAAAAAACAATCATGAATTTTGAAAATGCATAAAACTACTATGAATCTTCTCCTAATTTTTCAAGAAACTACCATCCGTCAACATGACGTTAAGTTAACGGTCATGAGCATATCGCGTGACTATTATATCCCTAATTCTAAAATAAAAAAGTTATTTTTTGAAAAAATGAGTTGTGAGAATCAATTGTAAGTGGGGGCATTTAGTCGTTTTCAACTTTGCCGTTAACGACATATTGTAGTTTTTTGAAATTGGTAAATTTATGGTACGCATATTTTAAAATTCATAGTAGTTTTTTTAAATTAAAATAAAATTCATGGTTTTTTTATGCATTTTAGCCTAGATTCTCACGTCTAGTCTTTTAGGAATTTGTACAATAGATACTTATATGTCCTTGTCGTCATAATTATTTATTCTTTTATGATGTGCATCATTAGTGCATGGCATCGAAATCAAGCTCATGAGACAGTTATCTCATGTGACCATATCTGTGAAGAAATATTATTTCCACTAGTAAACATATCAGGCAAGGAAGGTGCAAACTTCTGCTTTGTGCTTTAATCCCCAAAGAAATCAATGCATATGCTCCTACCCATCCTTTCCATCTCTAGTACTCGTCTCTCTAGTCAGTCTATCCCCATTCATCTTAGATGTTCTATCAAACTGCAACAATGCTCTCCTTCTTCTTCCTCCTCCTCCTCCTCTTTCTCACCAGCAGCACCACCACACGCACCTTTCAACATTCCTCAAACTAACTAAACTCCCCTCCACCAAACCCATCCCTTCCCCACTCCAAGCCAACCCCTCTCCCTCGTCTCCTCCCCCATCGTCTCCGGCGGTCTCCCAGCACGGGCCAGTACCTTGTCCACTTCTCCCTTAGCACCCACCCCAGCCTCTTCGCCTCGTCGCCGACACCACCAGCGACCTCGTCTGGACCCACTGCTCCCCCTGCTGCGGGCTTCACTGCCACCACCCCACCTCCTTCCTCCGCCGACGCTCCTCCTCCTTCTCCCCCTTCCACTGCTTCAGCCCCTCTTGCCGCCTCATCCCCCCCACCGCCGCCGTTTCCTTTAACCGCACCTCCTCCACTCCCCATGCCGCTACTGCTACTCCTATGCTGACCGCTCCTCCTCTGCCGGCTTCTTCTCCCACGAAATCACCACTTTTAGCTCTTCTGCAGTCCACTTCCGCGACCTCTGCTTCGCTGCGGCTTCACCGCGTCTCCGTCAGGCCTACCTTCGATGTCGTTCATGGGGTCATGGGCCTGGGGAGAGGGCCCATCTCTTTCTCCTCACAAATTGGAAGAAGATTCAGAACATGTTCTCCTACTGCCTTATGGACTACACCCTCTGCGCACCAGCTATTTGCTAATTGGTCGCAGCAATTTCAGTGGTCTCAGTTTCACTCCTCTCGAATCGAACCCTCTATCACCAACATTTTACTATGTCTTCTCTCCGCGGTCATCAATAGCGCATTATTCTCCCAATCTGTCCATCGTTTTGGGCAATCCATCCGACATCCAAAAACGGCAGCATGGTTCTGGATTCTGGCACCACATTGAGCTTCTTCCCTGCACTAGCCTACAAACAGTCGTAAGGGACATGAGAAGAGCACTGACGAGGGCCGCATTGGTTGCCAGCCCAGCCGGATTCGATTTGTGCATCAATTCCACATCCACAACAAGCTATGCTGCCCCAAGACTGAGCTTGCACTTGTGAGGCAAGGCCCTGCTATCGCCGTCACTGAGAAATTACTTCGTGGTCGCGGCACAAGGAGTGGCTGCCTCGCACTGCAGCCCGTAGACAGCCCGGTCGAACTCTGGTTTCGCTTCATCGACAACTTGATGCAGCAGGGTTTCCTCTTTTATCTTCTATTACGACCGGTCCAGACTCAGATTCACTCGCAGAGGTTGTGCTGCCATTGCTTAATTTTTGGTGTTTAAAGTAACAAGTGTCTAGAGCAAATAAGAATTGTATTGTAATTCTCTATTTATTATCATTTATATAAGAGAAATTATCCCCATCTAGAGTAAGCTGTTAAGCTATTTATTTTCCCCAAATTAACATAGTATTAGAATCATATCTCTGGAAAAAATTCGTAATGAAAATCTTCTTCTATTGATCGTCACGTCACGCCAACAACGAGCTGTGTGTTGGGTCACGCTCATATAGTGTTGGGTCATTGCTACAAAAAACTCTCTCTGATCTCCTCCTTAAAACCCAACTCTATAAAACACTAGATTAAAATTCCTCTGAAATTCTCCCAAAATCTTCAAAAATTCTGTTCATCAAGTCATCGAGTTCTGCCCGAGTTGCCCCAGTCGAATCAACGAATCATGGAGTCGTTCTTCTTCTCTGGAGACCTGTTGCCTTGGTCCTGCAATCTTGACCTCATCTCGTTGAGCTCGACCTCATCCACTAGTGTCTGCATCCTCACACTCTATTCTCATATCTGCACGCTTG
>JAVJIF010020443.1:37500-59582 GCA_038442645.1 Agave tequilana | reverse complement strand
TTTTTTGTTTTTCTTGCAGTTCTACTGCATATCAGGATACTGACAACGGAATAATTGTTGCAAAAAATGACATTGAGGACCTGATGTTCAACAGAGATTTAGATGCTAATATAATTCATTTTTACATGAAGCATCTAGAGAAAAGAGAATTAAAAGTATATTCTTTCGAAGCGAAGCTTGGGTAAAAACATCTATTTTCTTCTTTATAGTTAATTGAAATATCAATTTTCTAAATAATTTAGTAAATTAAAATTTTGAACATTAAATATTCTACTAGTATCTTTACTGCTGATAAGGCATAACGAATGTACTGCGACCTAGGTCGCAGTCGTGGATTTTATTAATCCCAACGAATATCAATTGAGTAATGAAGGTTGCGACCTTGGTCGCAGTTGTAGGCAACAGTCTTAGTCAAAAACAACACTGCGACCTTGGTCGCATTGCATGTTAATATAACAGACGGGGTTGCTAAGAAATGCTTAAAATTAAACATGGATACCGATGATGGCGATTAAGGTCGCAGCGTAAAGTATATTAACCAAAAAACACTGCGACCAAGATCGCAGTATGTTATCTTGTCAGAATAACATCTGATTTTTATATTGTTTTTTATACTTTGAATTCATTTTGAATTTAATTTTGTTGTTCACAGCACGGTGTTGTATCTAAAAATAGAGATCTTGAAGATTATTTCATCAAGCAGTTGTTGAAAACTGGACAATTGATGTGCAGTACATGTTCTTTTCGATCAATCACAAACACAGTGCCAAGATCCCGGATTTCACTGGACCTTGTTGGTATTTGATTGCCATACACAAGTGTGAATTTTTTATAACTCTTTGGTCCCAGCTGAAAAATCAAGTAGTACATTAAAGTTTTATCAAACAGATACAAGAACAATGGTGAGTTGATTTTTTAATATTTCGATTACTGAATACTTGCATTTAATTTGATTAATATTGATATTTTTTTCTATTGACATTGCAGAAAGAAAGGTTATTACAGATTTTTGAAATTGATTTCAATAAATTAATGAAAAACATATATAAAAATACGCAAGATGCCCCAACAAGCAAACATATATTTTTTGTGACATTTACCTAACATATTTTCTGCTTTTTTTTGAGTACAAAAATCTAATTTCATTTAATGATTTTTCTGTACAATTTTCAGTGTTGATTGCGCTATATATGTATGCAAGTACATGGAAAGTATAGCATTTGGTAGTCCATCAGCTATTGATACTGTGACGGCTGCCGATGTACAGAGACTAAGAAGCGAACTTGCATATATCGTGTGTTTTCCCCAAATGTACACCACCCCAACCCATTTTTCCTAGGTATATGTTGCCTTATAAACCTGCTCGAACCCGAATGGGGGAGTCTAAAATATTTTGGGACTTCTAAATTATTTGTAAAAACCCAACTGGCCTGAAAGTCGAAAGTCCTATCTTCTCATGCATATTTATGTTAAGGTCATGTTTTTGTCTCAACCGCTTATCTCTGTGGATGAATAAATGATTAGTTTCAAAGACTCCAGTAAAAAAAAGATAAGCTCTTGAGAAACCCTAACTTTGTTGCCTCTTATCCCCCTAGTTCTCTTGTTCTCCTTCTCCATCTATAATTTGGTAGTGAAAATGATAATCTAGTTCATTACAATTCTATCGGCCTGTATCTTAGCTCCAAATCCATAAGCCCACATAATGAACGACTTTGTTCTAAACTGCTCTCATTATCTTAGGCTACTAGACTCCCATGGAGTCATGTCACCGATATGTATAACTTAATGGGTTTATCCCTCATTTCTTTAATTCATCATACAAAGTAACATGAAATGCCCATCTCTTGTATGTGAATTAGCTGTGAATCAACATAACTAATTGAATTACCCTAGTAGCCAGTGTAACTCTTTGTAGTTACTCAGTGGTTCAACCTGCCTTAGTTTTATTAACATTGACGGGAAAGATTGTTATTATTTTCTCATTTGCCCTGACAACGAAGGGTGAGAGGAGGGGATGACCCCCCACCATCGCTTGGGTTTGTCCAGGTTTTGAAGGCAACATATATGTGAAAAATGGGTCCGAGGTGGTGCAAGTTTGGATGAAAGCGTCCTAACTTTCACCCTGCTTGTAAAGATTGTTATTAGATTTCTTATTTGTCCTTGACTCACACAAAACACAGAAGTAGGTTGACGCACACCAAAGTAGTAGCCATAGAGCAGATGCATCTTGTGTGCGAGATGGATGATTTCTATGGACTGAGATTTTTTTTTATGTAATTGTGACTATGAATGTAAAACAAGCGCGATTTGGAGATGGTTTTACTAACCTCCACAGTCAAGAAAATAAATGATCCTTATAGCCTACTAAACCATTGAGAGAACCAATGAACAAACAATTATTCTAACTTTTTATTAATGAGAACACATACTATTTGTTATTGCAACCCAAAAATATAGAATTGTTTGTTGATATGAGAATCAAACCTTGTAAGATGGGACCTTTATGGTTAGGATAGAGGCGAGCAACTCCAATATTGATCATTAGCGGAAGAAGAAGGTGATTACTTTAGTTGTAACTATAATCTCTTATTGCTTCCTCCCTTCATTTTTGGATTTCTTCTTTTTGTACCTTATTAAAAGTTTGTGTTGTGGGTGGATTATTATTATCTCCCCCCCCCCCCCCCCCCCCCCCCCCCCCCCCCCATTTTCTTACTGTTTGGATCATATTAATTGATCACACAACTTTTCTCCCCACCTAAAACCGAAGCTCACTAGGAAAAAATCAAACTGTGTAATTTGATTTTGTCTAGTTATCTTCTAGTATCTAATAGTAGCTGTGTAATTTGCATTTCAATCCTGCTCATTCTTGTTGTTTAGTAAGACTGCAATTATGTTCTCTCTTTGAGGTCTCTTTAGATTTTAGGTATTAATTTTAATCCATAAAGTAATATATGATTATGTATAGCTTTTATAGACTGCTACGTCCAAAATTTGGAACTTGCTAGAACTAACAATATGCCTTAATGCATTACGTTGGAATTTCATAGCCTATATAATAGGAGAGCATGCACATCAGCCTCCCACATGCATTTCATTCTTCTAAATTCACTGACAATCAAACTATACTAGATTCTTTTGGCAAGCATGGATCTGCTTGCAATTAAAACAAAATTGACAAGTTTTGTAGGGGTGTGGAGACACAAGGCACATTGGAAAAGGTTATCTGTACAAAACAATATAAATTTAAGTTTATAAATAGCTATGTAGCATGGAGACTTCAGAATTGAATCCATGTTGCATCAGACATACACCTCGAACACTTCTCAGATGCAATACTTCTAATTTGCTTGTACTTTTTAGAGTTTCTCCTGTTTCAGCGCCACAACATTGTGCCCGAGTTTGGCATGTCCGTTGGCATGCAACATATACAAATACTAGCATACAGGGAAGGCAAACCAACGTGGATATGTTTTCAAGATACTAAAGTTTTAAATGTAGAGAGAATTTGGGATCATTATCTTTTGTGATATAACACTTCTAGTCAATAGTTTGTATCTTATTATTTACAATAAAAAAGAGGAATATATATAACACAAATATGGTACTATTTTAATTAAATGAGGCAGGAGTTGTCATGTGCATGCAAAGAAAGTAAAAAGAGGTGTAGATAGAGGAGTAAATGTTGCTAGATCCATGTGAGATTTCAATGATTGCTTGGATTGTTGCTCTCTATCAGGCATGAGGAGCTCAGGAAATTGTTTTGGCACAATAAAGTTCCAAGGGTATGGTAGGATTACTGGTAGACTGGACAAGATTCTTTGCAGTGATGTTTAATTGGTTACTTTACCAAATTCAGGCTATGAGTGTCTGAGTAAATCTACAAGTGATCATAGCCCTATGCTCTTTCATCTGTATCAGAAAGTCTAGTGCAGGTCCAAAGCCTTTTAAATTCTATAAATATTGGATGAAATGCCAAGGTTACAAGGATATTATTGCTGCTAGCTGGAACACTGAAGTTCAAGGTTATCCTATGTACTGGTTGGTTCAGAAATTGAAGAATACCAAAATTGTATGCTGATGAGATTAAGAAGGCAGTTTTCCAACTGCATCTAGATAAAGCCCCTAGGCCTGATCGGTTCTCAGCTACATTCTATCAGAATAAATGGGAGGTAGTAGGTGCAGAGGTAACAAAAGCTATAGTTCATTTTTTTTTTCCAAATCTGGTAGGATGCTACATGAGATTAATCACACTTTCCTTACTCTGGTCCCTAAGTCTGATAATTCATCTAGCCTTGCTGATTTTAGATCTATATCTTGTTGTAATGTTATTTACAAGTTTATTTCTAAGATATTGGCTAATAGATTGCAGGTGGTCATTGGAGAGCTAATGTTACATAATCAAGATGCTTTTATAAAGGGGAGAAGTATCAGTGATTGTACACTACTGGCGCATGAACTAGTAAGAGACTTCAACAAGCCTATGGGTAGTAGATTATGTTTGAAGATTGATATACAGAAGGCTTTCGCTAGCATTAATAGAGATATTGTTCTTTAACATATCTGGCATTCATTCAGTTAGCCCATATATTGTTTGAAGTGCAGAGCCTCCACAACATTCTAACTCCTCAAGCTATTGTTCTTTAACATATCTGGCATTCATTCAGTTAGCCCATATCTGGCATTCATTAATAGAGATATTGTTCTTTAACATATCTGGCATTCATTCATTAATTTCTGTTTTATCCTCAAGCTAGTTTTCCTATGCAATTCCTTTAATAGCCCGTCTAGCTCCTTCACTGAAGACTTATCTGCTTTACAGAAAATCAACAATCGTCTGTTGCAAAAAGCAAATGATTAACATGAAGCCGGTCACTTCTTTTTAGTGAAGAAATTCCCGAAAGAAGGTGAGAACTTGATTAAGTAAGATTATTAATAAAATTAAGAGATTGTTTGAGAATGAGAATGTCCTAATAGACTATGACTATATGATATTGCTTTACTAGTAAAATTTTGGGGTTGGGTAATGAACTCTATAAAAGGTGTTAATTAGAAACATTTTAGCTGTGCTAGAAATCATGTGATAAAAATAATAATAACAATAATTAGTATATCCTCAAATGGGTTAGAAGTTAGTAGTAAGTAATTATGAAATATTTCTCTTCTATAAGAGATATTATAGTTGTGATCTACTTGAAATTCATTTAAAATTTTGTATATGTGATGTTGATTGCTATTAATACTCAAAATATCAAAATAGGGAGATTGGCATACGGGTGTCCGATGTGGTCATTCGGGAAATAAACACGAGGCGATACTCGGTGCGAATCCCTTATAGAACGCTCAATTTGAAGGTGAGTGGGGTTCCGGTGAATCTAGAGTAATTATGAATAATAACAACTAGATTATTTACTTCGTAAAAAATTGATAATTTTCACACGAATGTCTATGAATGAGAAGTTAGTTAATTGTGAGTAATATAAGCATGATGTGATTGTTTTAATTACGTATTCATTATCTGTCAAACTCTTGATATGATGTGGATACATGTGTTGTTTGATGATAATTTTTGTATTGACTCTTGATGGGATGAGCATACATGTGTGTGGGTGACAGTTCTTGATAGAATAAGTTAATGTTGTTTTGCTAATTCAAATTCTTGGTGAAATTAGTAGTGGATGTGTATGTATTCGGATTTGTATTTTGTGAAGGAAGGGGCCGGACGGATCCGGTAGGGGTCGAGGACGGTGTGAAGGAAGGGGTTGGAGGGAGCCGGTAGGGGTCGAAGACCGTGAAATGTTGTTATGTGTAAAATTTGATGTGTGTGTGTGTGTGTACACTGTGTACATTATGTATGTATCATGTGTGTTACTTGAGTGTTGTGTGGTGGACATCTTGTGTAATGGTGGATATCCGTAATCTATATTACACTATGACATTATAAATAACTCTTGTCTTGAAATCAGAACACGAAGTTAATGAATTGAAATGAACAACCTAATATTGTTGTTATACACACACTAGTATCTAAACAATAAATTGAAGTAAGTTCATTATATAGTTGAAACATCTATATTCTTGATCACTGACTTTTATGTTTCATGTACTCTACACATTTCTAATGCATATTAGATTGTAACTTTTGGCTTAATCTAACTCACTGAGCCGTCGAGCTCACCCTCCCATAGATTCATGTTTTCAGGGCAAGCCAGAGATATATATCGGCTAAAGGCAAGGGTAAAGCATTAGAAGGACTCAACGTATTCATTGTGTGGGTCTACCAAGCTTTTATAATGGTTTATAATTGAGTATTTTATTTATATGTATGTATATAGAGTTGATGTTCTAGATTAGACTGAATAGTCGAATATGTGTGATTTGATTCGATGATGTATATATGTGACCTGTGTACAAGTGCTATATGGATATAAATTTAGTTGGCCTGTGTTATACTATGATACCGAGGAGAATATTCCCAAGTAAGTGTTTAATTTATTATCTTAAGTTGTATCTACATGATTGAATTTGAGAGATTTATAAGTAGGTGACGTCAAACTGAAATTTATTATAACTGCGTGGATTATTGTTTATAGGTATATGATCAATGTAAATTTTAGAATTGTATGTATCAGTGTATCAGAGTAGAGTCCGTATTATAAAGGGAATATTGCCGACTTTTTGATGAATTCAAAGATGATTATAAATATTATATGATTGATTAGCATAATTGAATTAGATTAAAGTTAACTCAATGATTAAAATTTGGTATCGTTACACTAATGATCTTGTGTTTAATTAGTTTCAGATATTTAATCAAGATCTTAGTCAGTGTTTATATTCAATGAAAGATTCGAAGTCAAGTTTTGAAACTTGCACGTGTTGATTCAAGAGCTTGCGCATCAAGATCACATCAAGTACTCAAGAGGAGTCTTAGCTTATGGATCAAGTTTGGACCAAGTCAAGATAAAGAAGAAGATTTTCAAGACTTGAGTCATGTTTGTACGTGTTAAGATTTTTGGTTTTAGATAAAATGTAAAGAATAGATTAGTTGTGGATTGCTCAAGCTCATACACACACACACACACAAAATATTTCATGTTAAGTAGTTTTAATTTTAGAAAATATAATTTTGATTTTGAACTTCAAAGAGTACATCTTTTGTGTTTCATGATATAGATTTCATCAAAAACAAGTTTACATGGTTTTATATGTGCATTGAATTTCATTCATACACATTGTTACTTCATATTGTTTAAAGAAACTTCTTTTGATGAGTTTATATCACGTGTTTAAGTTTTGTTAAAGTCAAAACTTTGTTTAGAGCTTATTGTCAATAACAAAGATATGAACTTATTTTTATGTATTTTTATGGGATTTAAATAAAATTTTAGGGTTTTAAAAGATTAAGTTGCAAATCTTAAAACTCTGGCCTTGGGCTTCTCGCTGTCGGTCGATCTAGCGGTCGACCGATGCGCACAAAATATATACAAAGCCCTGGCTTGAGGGACGGTCGACCGATTCAGAGAGCTTGCTTTTTGGATATTGCCCCAGTCGACTGCGCGGTCGAGCGACCAGAGAGCACTGCTCTCTGGTTCTTGCCTCGGTCGAATAAGCGGTCCACCGACAGGTCCATACCTGAGTGTAGGACTGGACGGTTGACCGGCAGCCCCAACGGTCTGAAATATAATCGTTGGTCGGTCGACCGGCTGGTCGACTGACAGGTCATTTCGACCAAGAAACTGAGCCCAACGGCTAGTTTTCTGAGCCATATAAATTGGGGTTCTCTTGGCTAGTTTTGTACAAGATTTTGAGAGAAGTTTGGAGCTAGTTTTTTCCACCTTTAACAGAGTTTTCTCTACAAGTTTTAGAACTTAACTTTCATATCAAAAGAGTATTTTACTAGAGTAATTTTCTTGAGTTTTTCAAAAGCAATTTCTTGAATTTTCCCTCTACAAATCTATTTTGTTTTCTCACACAAACTTGAGCTTTTCATTGCGATATTTATTCTCTAGGGATCATTTGTTATGAGAGTGTTTTTGGTGATCATAGTGTAGAGATCACCAAGCTTTCACCTTTGTATTTGAGAAGATGAACTTGCGGGTTTGTGTTGTGAGGAGTTCTTGAGGGAGCTCATTGTAGAGGTGTGACCTCGGCAAGCTAGTGTGGTTGCATGTGTTGTTCTAGGGGGAAAAAGTGAGGGACTTGTAGGTGCAAGAGTTCTTGAGGGAGCTTGTTGTAGGGCGTGTTTGGTTGCAAGGAAGTGGGCAGAAGTAAGGAAACGGGGAAGTATAATTGCTCACTTCCCTATCTATCCAAACACCGAAAAAGAAAAATGAGAAAACCCCTTTTTCTTTTCTCTTTTCTCTTTTTCACAATCACTTATTTACTTTCAGGGTGTTACAGTTAATTTTATAGTTCATGTAAATTTCATTTATAATAAGTTGTAGCTCAGAACAGTTAATTTTGTAAACATGTAAATCTCACTTTCATTCTAATTCCAATTTAATTTTTATTTTTCTTAATAAATTTTTATTTTAATATTATTTTGCGGTCAACTTTGTGGTCAACTTTTTCATTTTCACTTTCACATTACTATTCAAACACCGGAAAAGACATTACATTTCTAAACAACACTTCCCAACAACATTCAAACACCGAAAAACTCACTGACCAATTCCTATGCTCCAAAGGGAACTGTTGCTACTTCCTTCCTTCCTCACTTCCACCCCTAACCAAATATTCTCGTAGGTGTTGCGGTACCTAGTGATCTTGCAGGATTGATTATAGTGAAAATCCTTCATAGTGTTGAAGGCGGGGACGTAGAGTAAGCGTGCTCGAACTCGAAACAATTCTCCCGTGTTTGCGATTGCTTATCTCTCTCTCTCACTTGTGTTTATATCTTGCATATTTATATTGTTCATCTCTTTATATGCTTGATATATTTGTGCTTAATTGAATATATGCTTGGGATTGTTTGTGCACACTTGTATTTAACCAAGAGAGCCATAGTGACATCTAACTCTTAATCTAGAGAAATCTTGAGGAGATAGTTCAGAGTCCTTCATCAGAAATTCGGCTATACTCTTGTGTTATAATTTGTGTGTTTAGTATAATAGTTTTAGTTTACACAATTAGTATTAATTTTGCAATAGTTTTATATTTGATTAGCTTGTCACCCATTCACCCTTCTCTAGGTGACTTACAAGTTTCTTTCCACCCGATTATCAACAGATCCTCTACAATCAATTTGAACAATGCAGGTAAGGTACGAGGACCGTGTCAGCATTGTAGACTGTCTAAAAATCATTTGAAGACAAGTCATCAGAAAACAGAGTCCAAACTCCAGACGCAAAGGCACAGCCATTAGTGCAGCATCAAGACGTGAAAGTTGAAACCCGCGTCTTAATAACCAATACGCGGAGCTTGAAAGCCGCGTCTCAGCACCACTGTAGTACCAAGACGTTAGGGTCGAAACTAGTGTCTCTGCCTTACTACAGTGGCCAAGATGCAGAGCTTGGAACTTGCATCTCAGACATCCTACCCAGATGCAGAGTCCAAAGCCCGCGTCTCACTTGAAGCTTAACGCAGAACTGGGAGTTCGCGTTTCTCAAGCATTACTTCAGCGACAAAACGTGAGGCTCAAAGCCCACGTCTCGGTTATAACTGCCCTCATTACTGGGTCAATTACTGCCCACGTAATGAGGGAGTTAACCCCTATTATGGAGTATTTTTAGGGGGTATTTTTACCACCTGAAACCTCTATAAATAGCCTAGTTTGCTATGGAAGAAGGGTTGGAGAAATCTGGTCAGAAGAACTTCGGTTGTAAGCCGTAGAAGGGCCAAGATCTCCAGCTAAAAGAAAAAAAGAGTTCAACTCTTCTAAAAACTTGCTGCGTACAAGTTTATTTTTACCTACTGTCTCTTTGAGATTCTTGTTGGACAAAAGCTGTGTTACTTCATCCACCATCCAAAGAGAAGATTCCTAAGAGGGCTTGACGTTCATCCGGTCAACGTAAAACAAGATTCACTTTCCATCGCCACATCAATAACCCAGCACTAAACAAAGGGGAGATTTGAGCTTAAATATTTTTCCTCTCTTGTAACTGGATTATTGATCTGTTGTAATTTTTTTTAACAATCAAATAAAGAATTTACACATCCCTTTAATTTTTCCACTAAACAGGCATACACTGAGGAGTTCTATCACCTCGCCTCGCCTCGCGGTGTGAATTATCACTGACTGAGGAGCAACAGACTGTTAAGTACATAAACAGGTTAAACTGCCCTGTCCAGGAACATGTTGCAATCCAGGAACATGTTCTCTGTCGATGAAGCCCAAAATAAGGCTACGAAGATAGAGAGGTTAAGAAGCAGAGCTCCACCTTCCAGACGTCCTTTATTAGTCGAAGAGCCTCTAGGAGACGAACAGAGTCCCGTTGAGCTTCATGGCGACAAGTCAACAAATAGTAAAACCACTGGCCTAAGCCTCTACATCGACATCAACAACAAACCCATGATCGCAAAGAGAAAAGACAATACTTATATCAAGCCAGGGTTGGCAAGTGTTACAAGTGTGGCGAACCTGGACACAAGTCTAATGAGTGTTCGAAGAGGAGGCTCGTCAATATAGCAGACTATGAAGAGGAAGATGATGTGCTAATTAAGACAGAGCCGGAAGATCCCGTCACTTGTGTTATTCAGAAAGTGATTTGCAGCCAGAAGATCCCCTACACCAAGCAGAGACATCAAATCTTCTATTCAAGGTGTTTAGTCAAGGATAAGGTCTGCAATCTTATCATTAAAAATGGAAGCTGCGATGATATCATCTCTAGAGCACTTGTGGATCACTTGAAACTAAAGACAAAGCCACTTCATCATTCCTACGACATTGGGTGGGTCAAACAAGGCCCACGTATTATGGTAACTGATCTATGTCAAGTTCCTATTTTTATTAGTAAACACTATCAAGATCTGTTACTTGTAATGTCGGTTATATGAACAAGTGTCATATTCTTTTGAGAAGGTCGTGGAAACAAGATGTTGATGCTACCCATCGAGGAAAGGAGAACATATATGAGTTTACTTGGAAGGGTAAGAGAGTTGCTATGAGACCAATGACTACAAAAAAAAATGTACCCTCACCTGTGTTCGGTGCAATCAAAGTGATAGGAACTCGAGGGCGAGTTCTTTTGAAGAGGGATAGACTGATAATGGAGACCAAAGAGAAAGGTAAGACAAATAGCGGACAAAAAAAACTTGACCTTCGATAGGCTTTTCCTGAGAGACAGAAATTTTTAGACCTGTCAAAAGCCCCTCTTTTGGCTGTCGACAGACTTTTATAAAAAGTTGGGCTTTTGCAGTTTTTCCTTGGCTATCGACAACCCCTTCAGCTGTCGAAGTATTGACTTTATTTAGAATTCTGTTTTGGGTACAATTTTGAAATCCAATAGGTTGTTAAGTTTCTTTATTTTAAATTTTTTTTCTTTATTTTGAATTTAGATGTCATAGATAGAATAGGACTTTTGTAAGCCTATATAAATGCCCTTATATTCTTATTTATGAAATCAATTTTTTACAAATCAAAATTGAGATTTCTCTCTTAAATTACTCGTATATTCGAGTTCTTATCTTTGGCTCATGGATTCTGGTAGTGTTATTCGTGAATTCGAGTGCAGTGTTTATGGATTCAAGCACGATTTCCCTACCAGAAGGGTTCTTTAGGGGGCATAAGTGTTGGAACGAGATCTAACCAGTGTCGTTTGTCTTCCTCGCTTTTCCGTCCTATGTCACTTCTTGCATGGGCATATGTACTAACTATATATATTTGCAATCATAATAACTAAGGTTGCACCTTGATCTATGCGAGCACATTGTGCTTTCCTCGGTAATCAAATGGCGTAGAAGTTTTCATTTCCCTTGCTACCTTTTAGTCCAGTAAAGTCTGTTGCCTCACTCTCTCCATCATTAGCAAATGCCTTTTCACGCAATTAAATGATCCCATCAATGTCTCCTTAGTCTTAACATTCCCCTTCCTTTTCTTTTATTGCACTCTTTTCCCCTTCGTGTTGCTTATTTCTAAATGCATACAGTCACCCTCTTTTACTGTATTCAAGTAAATGCACAACAAAGGGTGAATGCAGACAATCCCAAAAATGAGCAACGTGAAACAAAAAAGGGTGGATCAAAAAAAGAGAAGGGAATTGCTAACACTAATGTCACATTTGACTGAAATTGTTGGCGAGAAGAGGCGAGATAGCAGTGAGACAATGGATTTATTGTCTTGTTGTCAAAAACATGTTAAAAATCAATCATGAAAGCATGTAAACATAAATAGGGGTTAGAGATCGTTATCAAAACCATGAGGGCACATCTCCAAGTCTCCAAATCAAGGTGGTCCTCCCACCAAACTCCCATTGAAAGTGATGCATCTAAAATAGTCACCATTAAGCTCAGAACGCATTCACCTCAAGGCACCAATACTCTCACGTCATGTGAGAGCCCACACCTACATCAATTAAAATAGGAGTGGTCTTTGGTACCCATACTCTATTGGGTCCATGAGGGTTAGCACCTTTCCTAACCCAAACAAATCTATTTGCAAAATTTGAATCATTAATTCTATCAAAACAAAATTTTGTAAGGTGGCCTTTACGTCCACAATGTGTACAAGTGTACACATGAGCATACATAGTGTTATGAGTGAGTGTGAGAAGCATGTGTATGTCGTGGTTTGTGTGCATGTATAGGTGGAACTTGTTTTGTGCGAAATATGGATTCCAAACGTGTGTGGTTCATGGCACAATGGCTCAAAGTGGAGCCCAAACAATCAACACTCTTATTTAACATACATATATCATTTTCAATTATAGAAGAAGAGGTGGTGCATACAATAGGTATGCTAGATGATGAAGCTACACTAGCATGGCAAACATGAGTATCTAAATCATTTTTCAAAGAAATATTTTCATTAGAAACCAAGTCCAATTCATTTAAATAGAAATAAATTTGTTTTTCAAAGATTTATTTTCTTTTACAACAAAATCAAGTTTTGAAGATAGAACTTCATTTTTCTTCAAAACAATTTCACAATCATTTTTATTTTCAAAATCTTATTTTCATTTAGAGCAAGTTCAAGTTGGGATTTTAATGAGTCACGTTCATTTGAAATCTCAACCTTCTCTTGTAAAGACACATCAAGTTTCGAAATTAAATCATTATTTTCTTTATTAAGTTCAAATTTTTCTTTTTCAAAGCTTTTATATTTTCTAACAATTTTTCACAAATAATGGAAAGTTCTTCATTTAATGCATCGGCATCAACATATTCATCACAAGAAGAACTATCATCTAGTTGAGTGTCCGAGTGTACCTCAAGGGAGTCATTCCCTTGGAGCATGAAGCAACATTCGTTGGACTCTTCTCCACTAGATTTCTCCTCCTTATTGATTTGCGTTTGTAGCTCGGGAGATGTCAAAATGTTCCACACTCAAAGGGGGAATCACAATGAGAAACCATATTTAAATATTCTTTACTAAGCGATTCTCTAAATGCCTCTAGGGCTTGTACATTGGCCTCTAAATGCTTGCTATTATTAAGGTAAGATTCCTTGGTAATGGTAAGGTAAACTTTCCAACCTATGGCTTTTAAATCCCAACTCATCATAACCTTCCATATATCAATTTTAGAGATATCAAATATAGGAGGGATATCCATGAGTGCAAACAATATGTGTGCAAATGCAACTATAGATTAGTAAACCAAGATCTCACTCCTAGGTGGTTAAACCTAATTTCAGGAGCGTAGGCTCTGATACCAATTGAAAATAGACTTAGAGGGAGGGTAAATAGGTGTAAGGCTAATCTAATGACAAATGATGCGGAATTAAAAACTAAATGCAACACACTTAGTGTAACCAAAGAGTGTAGCCGAATTTCTGGTGAAGGGCTTTGGACTATCTCCTCTAAATTCCTCTAAATAAGAGTTGAGGTGCTATATGAAGCTCTCTTGGTTGAACACAAGTATGAAACACAAATAACAATACCAAGCATATAAATATGAATGAGCAATATGAATGATGCAAGGTACAATATAAGAGAGAGTTAGAGAAAATGGATCAAACGCAAAAACGAAGATATGTTTCGAGGTTCGAGCACACAGCTCTACGTCCCCGACTTCACACAGAAGGATTTCCACTGACTCGTCCACACAGGGAACCTCCACTGAGGATTTTGGGCAAATACAATTTGGGAGTACACAACTCCTCTCTCAAATACAACCTTTACACTTAGAGGCAAGGCACAAAGCCAACACAATATCAACCTCACAAATAAGGGATAGGCACAAAGCCACACAACCACAATTACCTTACACTTGAGAGAATATGCACAAATCCACCACTCCAATAATCACCTCTTCACTAAGAGGGATATCAACACAATCACCTCTCACTAGAGGGATATCATAAATAAATGAGGGATTACAACACTTGGTGGTTTCCACAACCACAAACCAATTTTTCCCACAAAAATAGATCCTAATAGATATGATAGATAGATAGCTCAAGTGTGAGAAAATAAAGTGTTTGGAGATGAAAAATAAAGAAAAATACTTGAGAAAATCACAAGATAGATGTTGAAATAAAGATCAAAAATCAATTCCCAAATACTCTCTTTTTCTTTGAATTTTCCAACACTTTAAAAAAATAAAGAATGATCTTTTAAACCTAAAAACTCTTTTAAAAATTTACTGTTAAACACTTGTAAAGATTGAAAATTTTGCTCTCTAAAAACTTGTTTAAAACAGCTCAAGAAATGGAGTATATATAGCCCCAAAATAAATCTGCCTGTTGGCAGCTGGAAAGGGCAATTTTGCCCTTCCGGTCGACTGCCCGGTCGACCGGCCCAACGGTCAGATTTCTGACCGTTATGCCTCCGGTCGACCGCCCGATCGACCGGGGCTGGATACAGAGAGCAGCAGCTCTCTGCCGGTTGACCAGGGCCATTTCCAGAGAGCAGAGCTCTCTGGACGGTCGACCGGCCCACCAGCCTTGGCTGTGTGCACGTCCTGTGCACGTCGGTCGACCGGATCGGTCGACCGACTTCTGCTACGATCGACCTGTCCGGTCGACCGGCAGACAGCCAGGTCAGACTATTATGGGGATTAAAAACTCGGGTTTTTATCTTCAATTAAATCTCATAAAATAACATAAGTTCCACAAAAATCAGTTCTTATTAGATCTTTGAAATACAAATATGTGTGACAAAAATTCAACACATATTTCAAACAATTTGAACTATTTTTGTGAGATAGAAAATTTACCTTAAAGCAAAATCCGTATTTTCCAAAACTTGAATTTTTGAAATGAAAGTCCGATTTTTTCAAAACACATGTAAATACAAAAACATGATATTTAAACAACTTTGAAGCATATTGCATATGGATAGAATTCAATATACATATAAAGATTTATATCTATGTTTTTGACATGAAATCCAAAAATAAGTTTTGTTTAAATACAAAACTCCAAACTCATGAAATAGACTATCAAAATAAGTTTAAAACTTGTTTTGATTCTATCTATTCATGAAAACTATATATATATGAAAAACCGAAACCGGCTAAACCGAAAACAAACATGGAACTTTAAACTTGTGTGTGTATTGTGAACTTGAGCATATCAACACTATCTAATCTTTACAATGATCTAAACACAATCTTAAACTAAACAAATCGATGTCTTCTTGTAGAACTCCGTCTCCAAGTTGACTCGATCCAAGCACGATCAAAAAGAGCTTGACTCCAACCGAGTGCTAGATGCAATCTTGACGCGCGAGCTCTTGAATCACACGTGAAAGCTCCAAAATACCTTTGTTGAAGCTAATCACCAACTAATATCTTGATCAAATATCTGAAACTAAATATCACAAAATTATTAGTAAACAATAACTACATGAGTTAATCATCAACAAAACTAGAGTGAAGGGCCTCTGGGCCAACATAAACAACCCACTGGTTGATGAGCCTTGTCCTGAGTCAATTTTTGAGAGTTCTTCACTTCCTTACTTCTAGATATTCATCCCATACAGTAGAGAAAATTGATAATATTTAAAATGATGAATTTATGGTGTAGCTTGAATAGTAAATCTGGGGTGTAAGAAACAAACTTATAACAATAAAAGGGTAGCTCTGCAGTTGACTCGACGGGGTCGAGTTTGCTCACATCTGAGAGAATTGATGGGGACCTCTTAGCTATACTTTTATTTGTATTTTAGTGTATTTGTTACCGTATTTACTTGTATTTTTTTTGTATTTGCATGTATTTCAGTTGTGTGTGCATTGATGGCAGTGGGTTATAACTTATGGTAGTGGGTAGTTGGTAGTTAGGAAGTAGCCTATATGTGGCAATTGTACTTTGTTTTGAAGGATAATGAATGTTTAATGAAAAAATGCCTCTTGTCTGCACTCTCTCTTGTCTACATCTCATCTATTCCTCTCTCTAATGGATGATGGATAAATGAAATGAAAGCTTCTTTGCCCATTTCTCTGTGTTTCTCTTTCTCAAATCCTCACTCTTGTCTCTTCTCTGCCCTCTAATCTTCATGTGACAGCATCCGCCCATGCTAATTCTCTCTCCCTCTGGCTTCTAATCAAAGTTTTTCCTGTTAATCTCCACAGAAAACAGCTGATCACCACCAGTGTCACCTCCCGTCACTCCTCTGCCACTAAATTTACCGATCTATTTTCTTTCGCCTCAATCCCGCTCAGTCCCATTCCCCTTTCCCTCCACAGCACTGTTCAATCAACGTCCACATCACCTCTATCATCCTCTCTTGTCCAATCCGTAACATGGCAACGAAATGCCAATTGAACCATGGCTGCAATCTCAACTCACAACGAGATGCCGCTGAAAATCAAAGCACATGAACAATATCGCGACCAACATTGAGATCAATGATGCACACCATTTGTTCGAGAAGATGCCAATGTTAAGTATCCATTCCTAAAAGCATCAGTTCTAAGATCCACAGAACAATAATAATAGTAGTTTCGCCAGTGAGTTTTTATTTCAGCATTCATATTATAAGTTGAGTTATATCAAAATTTTATCTCTAAAGTTTTATCACTATTTTTTTTTTATCCACTAGATGGTGAGATGTGTGATTCTGTAAATTCTGTGATTGCTCATCAAATTATTGAAATTAAAATTTATTGAGATTAGAAATGTTCAAATCAATCATGTAATACTTTGATAAAAACCCATATGTTTGACAATGTTAGTTTTGAATTGCTTTCCTGCGAAAAATGGTTCTATTTGGTGAAATGTAACGAGTTCGATTATATCACTAATTCTCTATATGACACGCACTCACCGTGTCACATCAGTTTACTTACTGAAATAACATCTTTTGAGATATATTAAAATAATATATGAAAGTACAATCAGCTCTAATGCCACATAAATTTGAGTGCATTAATTGTCCAGTCTGTATCACAATATTCCAATTTTAGACAACATAACTTCTTTTAATGTGATGCCATGATGGACAAAGCTTCCCATCAACGAAGCCCGGGATTCACACTTAGATGACAAGAACAAAGCTCAAAGGTAAATTGCTTTGTACACCAATAAAGCATGGATACTGAGTAGGGGTGCAAACAAATATGGATAATTGCTTCACGTCCAATTCTTATTCATTTTTTTAATGCATATATATATATATATATATATATATATATATATATATATATGAAAAGTTTCAAATGAGAAACTTTCTCAAAATAAGCTTCGTGAGAAACCGTATAAGAGAGATTTTATGGATGATCCGAACTGTTCATCTTGATCTACATACTCTAATTCGACTACCAATAAAAAATCACGCGATTCCAAGTGTTTTTACCCATGCATCGAGTGACATCTTTATTCTACGGCGAATATAACGTATGTTTTGTAACCACTTGTTGCATGGGTAAAAAGATTTGAACTCAGGTGATTTTTTATTGGTAGCCTAAATAAAGTATATAGATCAAGATGAACGGTTCGGATCATCTACATGATCGCCTCTATATGGTTTTCTCACGGTCTTCGTGTGAGAAAGTTTCTCACATGAAGACTTCTCTCTCTCTCTCTCTCTCTCTCTCTATATATATAATATATATATATATATATATATATATATATATAGGGCTTACTGTACCTCAGCCTGCAGGTTGAGAGAGTTTCTCAGCCTGCGGGACGTGGCTGAATATAGGCCACACATCGGTCGCAGAGTGTGGGCGCCAAAAAAATCAAAAAAATCCGGCCTAAACAATCGTGAAACAAATTGACAAAAATACCCCTTTTATATGACGACTGCGACATCTAGCATTGAAAAGTAAAAAAATATTCCATGATCGCATACTTAATACAGAATAAAGAACACCGGAGGAAACATGCTATCGTATAGCAATGCGACCTCCTTCAGTACTGCGACCATAGTCGCAAACTTCTTTCTCATTACGATGGTGATGACGAGGATTAGAAGTTTAAAAAAATTGTATTTTATTTTTTTTTAAATATATATAAATCTGTTTTCTAAAGTTAATTGTGTGAATTACATTTTTTACTACTATGTCTTGGTTGAAATGCTGTACAATTGTTACAAACCTTCATTTTAAATATTTTACGCTAAACGAATATACTGCGACCATGGACGCAGTTAATAATTATATTACTTCACCCTTATAAATTTTTAAATGAAAGGTTGCGACATTGGTTGCAGTTGCTGGACGCAGACTTAATAAATACACCGCGACCTTGGTCGCAGTTGCTGGACTTTAGTCTTAATCAATAACAACACTGCTACCTTGGTCGCAGTTTCTGACCGTAGTCTTAATAAAATAAACTGCGACCTTGATCGCAGTAGTTGGTGTTTAGTCTTAATAAAATACACAGCGACCTTGGTCGCAGTTGCTGGTCTTTACTCTTAATTAACAACATCACTGCGACCTTGTTCGCAGTTGGTGGTCTTTATAAATAATCAACAACAACACTACGACCTTGGTCGCAGTTGATGGCCGCAGTCTTAAAAAAATAATCTGCAATCTTGGTCCGTCACCGCAGCAGTCGCAGTCTTGGTCGCAATGTCGACCCTGGTCGCAGTAGTTACTGTTTGCAATGTATCTTATGCGACCTTGGTCGCAGTGCAGTGTCATCTATGGTCATAGTTGTTTTGTTTGCAATGCATGGCTGCGATCAAGTTCGTAGTTTATTAAAAAAAACAAATATGCTTTTATTTATGTCCAGGCATTTATCTCCAGGCATGTGAATATGATACAAACGCTCTGTTATACAATAAGATTGAGTGTTACAATATAGCAGTACAAAGAAGACTAAACATCAAAAGAGCCAAGAAGACTAAACATCAAAAGAGCCCTTGTTGACTAAGAGCAATCTTCTTCTTGAGGTCTGGTGGCAGCAGAATCCTCCGATTCCACCTGACCCTCCAAAGTGGCGGGATACGATCTTTCGTTGATGAACATCTCTTCACCAGAAGGTTATCCAGTGAGCATGGAGTTTCCTCGATGTCACTTCTGGGGTAAGAGAGGAGGTTTTGAGACCTCACAGGGAATCCTACCCACCACTATATCCACCACACCGCCGCCATACCCACTCTGACCATCAATTATCAGAAAGCTTGACTGGTGCATCAAGTCAGAGCAGATCTCGGTGAGGCTTAAGTCCTCGTCAGGGATCATGACTTCTTCCCTTGTGAACGACGAGGACCATGACTTCTTCCTTGTGGACGATGAGGTCTATGACTTCTTCCCTTGTAGACGAACATCGATCAAGTTCGTCCATAGGGTCATCTTCATCCATGGAGGCAGGCCCCTGTTAGAGACTCTGAAGAAGGCGGAAATTCTCAGAGCAATTGCTCTCGAATGATGACAGTCTAATTATGGGCTGTTAAAGGGAGTGGGTGAGACCTATTTATAGGCAGCCCATAATAACTATAATTAATGGTTCATTAATCAGAATCGTCGGCATTAATGGTCTCCAACCGCCAGCGCCGGTTTGGCATTAAAAGACATTAACGCCTAAACCCAATGAAGAGCCGACGCGTGGACAACTGCTTCGGGAAACAACGAATGGTGCGGGTTCGTCAACGTAGACTTGACGTTAAAAGATCTCATAAAATCTTTATGACAGGTCGCGTCTCACGGAGTGACTCCAAGTCGCATCAGACAACAGACAACTTTTCATTTTTCATTTAGATTCAAAAAATGACTTAATCCAAAATAACACTTAATAAAACAACACTTACTTAACGTACTGCGACCAAAATCGCATTCCATGTAATGCAACCCTAGATTGCAGTTGCTGGCCATCATTATCAATAACAACACTGCGACCTTGGTCGCATTTAACCATGTACACTGCGACCAAAGACTTTGACTAAGGTCGCAGTTTAAATGTACAATGCGACCAAAGACTCTGACTACATTATATACAAAAAAAATTAATGCTTAACGTACTGCGACCAAAGTCGCAGTCCATGTAATGCAACCCTAGATTGCAGTTGCTGGCTATCTTTATCAATAACAACACTGCGACTTTGGTCGCATTTAACCATGTACACTGCGACCAAAGACTTTGACTAATGTCGCAGTTTAAATGTACAATGCGACCAAAGACTCTGACTACATTATATACAAAAAAATTAAACTATAAAGTAGAATTTTATCGCAGGCTGAAAAAATTGATCTGAAAAGATTTTATATTTTCAAAAAAATTTTTATCGCAGGCTGAAAAGGAGAAACTAGATCTTTCAAAAAAGAGGTAAAGAAATAAGGCGAAAAGTAATTTATATCCTATAAAGAGCGGCAAAATAAAAGGGGGGAAAATAATAATAAACAATAAGGAAAAGTTATCGAAAGGGGTATTTGGTAATTTAACTTCTTCCTAAAAACGGGCCGCAAGTCAGTGACGTAACAAATTAAACCACGTCATCGCAGGCTGAGAGAGTACTCTCAGCCCGCGGGCTGATATACATTTTTCTCATATATATATATATATAATATATATATTATATATATATATATATATATATATATATATATATAGACTTGTATCCTTTCAAAAGGATTTGATCCCGGATCCTTCCCACTCAAATTCAACCCTCCAACATTCGAATACAAGATCCACTCCGTTGAAGTTGATCTATACTATTTCAAGTATCTATAAACTAAAAATCAAGTGTTTTAAATACTTTTTGCCCATCCATCAAGTAGGGAAAAACGGACGGCCTAAATAGTGAGTTGGTTAGTTTAACGGTGTAGAACATTTGAAATCTAACAAAAATTAGTTTATAGGGTTTTTAAATGTTTAGATCATAATGAAATGGTCAGATCGAGAATTTGTATGTCTAAAGATATAGATCTAACCAACTCACTACTTTCGGCCGTCCATTTTGCGTCGCTTGATGGATGGGCAAAAAGTATTTAAAACACTTTTTTTTTTGTTTATAGATACTTGAAATAGTATAGATCAACTTCAACGGAGTGGATCTTGTATTCGAATGTTGGAGGTTGAATTTGAGTGGGAAGGATCCGTGATCAAATCCTTTTGAAAGGATACAAGTCTATATATATATATATATATATATATATATTATATATAATATATATATATATATATATATATATATATATAGGAAAATTTTCAAATGAGAAACTTTCTCATAATAAGCTTCGTGAGAAAACCATATAAGAGAGATTTTATGGATGATCCGAACCGTCATCTTGATCTGCATACTCTAATTAGACTACCAATAAAAAATCACGCGACTCCAATTTTTTTTACCAATGCATCAAGTGGCATCTTTATTCTACGATGAATATAACGTATGTTTTGTAACCACTTGTTGTATGAGTAAAAAGGCTCAGACTCGCGTGATTTATAATTGATAGTCTAAATAAAGTATATAGATTAAGATGAACGGTTCGGATCACCCACATGAAAGCTCCTATATAGTTTTCTCACGGTCTTTGTGTGAGAAAGTTTCTCACACGAAGACTACTATATATGTATGTATGTATGTATGTATGTAT
>JAVJIF010020443.1:0-35000 GCA_038442645.1 Agave tequilana | reverse complement strand
GATATTTTTTGACACACCTTCAAAAAGCTACCCTTATATAGGCACCACCTTGGATGATCCTAGTCCTTCACAAACTCCAATAATTAAATCAGCACCGCCTCAGAGAAATGAAAACCCGTATTTAAACTAAAATAGGAAACAACACCGTATTAGGAAACTGTCAGAACCCGTATTAGTCGACTGGGGCACTTTATAAGTCGAGTAATACTCAGTATTAGTCGACTACACCCAGAGTGTAGTTGACTCTTGTAATGCAATTTGAGATTCCAATTCTCTATTGTAGGGTCTAGTCGACTAACCCATGACCTAGTCGACTAATAAGACTTATTAGTCGGCTAATAACATGCACAATCTCTGTACACGTTCGTGCTTGATTTGTGAAGCTTGTAACACCTCTACTTGAACCTGAATTTTTCTCCAATAAATATGAGGCACTCTAAATACTAACAATCTCCACCTTGACTCATGTTTATTGAGTCCCTCCATAGAAATTAGCCTCTACTTCATTCACATTGCTTTCTCTCCCTTTCGTGACTTCACATGGCTTCCTCTCAAGAGCCCGTTCTCCACTTTACCTTTGGTGAATCTTGATGAAGTTCAGAGATGCTCTGAACTTCTTCACCGGGATAGTCTTCGTCATCATATCTACTAGATTCTTCTTCGTACTGATCTTTACCAAATCGATCACCTTATCATCCATGACCCACTTACATATCTTGTTATACCCCACATTAATGTGCTTCGTCCGCTTGTGATACCTGTGATCTTTAGCGAGGTGAATCGCACTCTGGCTGTCGCAATGAGCTCGAACTGAATCTTATATGATACTAAACATCTCAACCAATCCTCTTAACCACAAAGTTTCCTTCTATGCCTCTACTGCAGCAATGTACTCTGCCTTTGTCATTCAAAGAGCAATTGTATCTTGCAACTCTGCCTTCCAACTTATGGCGCACTCAGCTACTTGAACACATAGCCCGTCGTAGATCTTTGCTGATCATGATTTCCTGCATAATCTGCATTAACATAGCCTTGTCTCGCAGTCCTCGCAGATATCGTAGCACCCACTTCACTGCTTTCCAATGTTGCTTTCCTGAATTTGACATGAACCGGCTTACTATACTAACTACATAGGTTAAGTCAGGCCTAGTGCAGACCATAACATACATGAGTGATCCCACCGCACTAGCATATGGTACTCGAGACATCTCCTCCTCTTTCGGTGATTGTGGATACTACTTGGAAGATAGTTTGAAGTGACCTGCTAAAGGAGTGGTGACTGGTCTTACTTCTGTCATGTTGAATCGCTCTAACACCTTGAGAACATAGTTCTCTTGGGATAGCCAAAGTCTGTCTGAACCTCTGTCTCAAGTGATCTCCATACCTAAGATCTTCTTGGCTTCTCCAAAATCCTTCATGTCAAATTCCTTCTTGAGCTGAGCTTTAAGCTTCTGAACATGTATCTTGTTTCTCGTAGTAATCAACATATCATCCACATATGTCAGATCATCACTCTGCTTGAAATAGACACTATCATATTCACATCGGTTATATCTGACCTTGATCATAAAAGAGTAGAACTGTTTGTACTACTGCCTGGGAGACTGCTTAAGTCCATAGAGGGACTTCTTTAGAAGACACATTTTGTTTTCTTTACCTTCCTAAATATAACATTCAGGTTGTTTCATCACGTATATCTTCTCCTCCAGCTCACTGTGCAGAAATGCTGTTTTAACATCCATCTGCTCAAATTCCAGATCAAACTAAAAAACTATCGCTAATAACATCCAAATAGATGTATGTTTGTCTACAGGAGAGAAGATCTCATTATAGTCAATACCCTCCTTTTGAGCATATCCTTTGGCAACTAATCTTGCCTTGTACTGCTCATTATCCTTCTTGCGAAAGACCCATCTGCAACCTATTGCCTTGGAGTCCTTTAGAAGATCGACTAATGTTTATGTTTGATTTTTATCCAAAAACTCCTCTTTCTCCATGGCTGTAATCAACTTGCTATGATCATCTGCATCGATCGCTTCCCTGTAATTGTCAGGCTCACCGATTTCTGTTACTAATGCAAAAGAGACATGATCATCATCCCAGCCATACCTAGTTGGTGGCATCGTAACTCTGATTGACTGCCTCAACGGTCTAGGTTGCTCTTGAGTAGCCTCCTGGTCGTCTCCATCTGAATCTGAGGAGTCCTCTTCTGACCTTCAGGCCTTTTAGAGTCTCTGAGAACTCAACTTCCTTTTCTTGAGTGTCTGTTGAATTGTCTGAAGCTCCACCTTACGCTTTATCCTCCGCCTTTGACTTTTCTCGCAACATTGTTTTTTTATTCAAAGGCCACATCTCTGCTGGTAAAGGCGCTCCTTTCTCGGGATCCCAAAATCTAAAATCCTTGACTCCTTTGGTGAACCCAATGAAGATACACTTCTTAGACTTGAACTCCAGTTTGTTCCTTTTTTGACTATCAACCAAACTATACGCCGGGCAATCAAAAATCTGTACGGTTGAATAGTCCACAGACTCTCCTTGCCATATCTCCTCCAGGATCTGAAGATTAATAGATTTTAATTGTGATATGTTTATCTGATAACTCGCATGATTCACCGCCTCTGCCCAAAATCTTTCTGACATGTTAACCTGTAATCTGATACTGCGGCGCGCTCTGTAAGTGTCTGATTCATGCGCTCTGCTACTACGTTTTGTTCTGGTCGCCCCGGAATACGTAGCTGGTGTTTGATGCCCTTGCTTGCCAAGTAATCTTTAAATTTTTGGAGGTGTACTCGCCTCCATTATCGGACCTCAAAACTTTCTCTTTCTGCCCTGTCTGATTTTTCATCATAGTTTTTCACTCCTTAAACTTCTGAAATACTTCTGATTTCTACTTTAAAAAGTATATCCAAACTTTTCTTGAAAAATTATCTATGAAAGTAACATAGTACCTAACACCCCTAATGGATGCTACTGGCGAAGGCTCCACACATCCTTGTGTATGAGATCTAGCAAGCCTTTTATTTTTCGCTATGATATAGAGAAAGCTACTCTACATTGCCTACTCATAATGCAAAATTTATAAAGATTAAGTTTGCAATATTTGAACCTGATAGAGTACTCCTTTTATGTAAGGCTTGAAGACCTCACTCGCTCATGTGTCCAAGACGCATGCGCCAAAGTTTTGTAGTATCCTCCTTCTCTGTTGCTACTGAAGCATCACCAATAATAATGCTTCCTGTCAACTTGTACAAGTTTGTTGTTCGTTCTCCTTTGAGAATCGTTATGGAGCCTTTACTAATTTTGATTCCTCCATCTGCACCAGAAAACTTGTACCTTCGAGCTTCCAAAGCTCCCAATGAGAGACGATTATTCTTTAAATCCGAAACTTGTCGAACGTTCGTGAGGGTTCGAACCTGTCTATTAAACATCTTCATACGGATGTTGCTGATGCCAACAGTCTTATACACGACATTGTTTCCCATAAGGACAAAACCTCCATCATAAGGCTTCTAAGTTCTAAACCACTCCCTTTTTGGGCACATGTGGTATGTGCACCCCGAGTCAAGTAACCAAGCATCTGAGTATTTACCTTTCCTGACTTAGCCGTCAAGATATCACATCAATCCTCATCTGCTTCTTCGATAGCCCCAGCTTGATCGACTTTCCACGGATACTAGCGCCATCAGAATCTTTGCCGCATTTTCTTCGTATTTCATACATTTTTCTTGATATGCCTTGGTTTCTTGTAAAAGTAGCGAGAGAAACTGCTAGAAGCCTTTGGATCCCTTTTGGGTCTCTTACTCTTCGATCTTCCCCTCTGGCCCTTGACAAACAATCCTGAGGCTTCCTCAGTAGAATCTGTCTTTTTTATCAGCTCATTTTTCTGGGGCATCTGCCTGAAATTTTCTAACTTTAAGGTCTCCTTGCCATACATGATGGTGGTTGTCAAGTGGTCATAACTTGATGGAAGAGAAGAGAGTGACAGAAGAGTTTTGTCTTCTTCTTCTAACTTTACCTCTAGAGCTAACAAGTCGCTTAAAATTCTATTAAAAGCATTGAGATATTGTATAATAGACATACCTTTCTTCATCCGAAGGCTGTATAACTGCTTCTTCATGAAGAGCTTGTTCGACAAACTCTTCGTCATGTACATGCTATCCAGCCTACACCAAAGATCAGCAGTTGTCTCCTCGTTCATCACGTTGTAGAGGACCTCATCTGATAGGCACAGTACGATCGTTATCTTTGCACGAAAGTCGATGTCATTCCACACATTATCCTTTATCTTTGATGGCTTCTTCTCAATACCAAGCAGGACCTTGTGTGTGCCCTTCTTCACGAGGCAACGATGTTACATCTTTCACAACAAGAAGTTGGACTTCCCGTCGAATTTATCCATCTCAAACTTGGTTGTCGTGGTCGTCATGCTAGCATTCACTCTAATACCAATTATTGATGATCAATTACTGATTAAACAATAGAGAAACACCGAGTTGAAGACTCGGCAACAGAAGTGAAAGCATAGAAGATCTACTATTAGCAAGCAATTGAAAACCTAAATCACCACACAATCAAAGAACACAAGATTTAACGTGGTTCGGTAATGTGCCTATGTCCATGAGGAGGAGGGGAGAAATCTTTATTGAAAACAGAGAAAAAATATAAGTTACAAGAAGGCCTCTCTCACAACTCTCAATGATGGAAATCTGAAATTCTTTTGAATTCTTGATATTTCTTGACACCTTTAAAAGACCACCCCCAAGGGGTTTATATAGGCAACATCTTGGATGATCCTAGTCCTTCACAAACTCCAATAATAAAATCAGCACCGCCTCAGAGAAATAGAAAACCCATATCCAAATCAAAATAGGAAAAAGAACCGTATTAGAAAACTGCCAGAACTCGTGATTGTACTCCAAAATTGCATTTTTATCATCACTTTTACACATATCCTTGATCATTATTTATTAATTAATGCTATTAACCCTTTTTTTGATTATGGTGTGTACTTACTTAAATGAGAGGATATAGGTACAAGAAGCTTCATTTTATCTCTAATCCTATCTAAAGTTGGATTTTAAATTAAATTGAATCCAAAGGAGGAAAGGATTAATCTTCATCTCCTAAATTCAAGTTCAAATTCAAAAGATAAAGTCCTTAAAGATGAATGGGATAAAGCTAATTCTAGTAGGAATAAGGAGAATAATTCAAATTAAATGGAGTTCAAAATCAATTCAGACTCAGATTTAGACTGTACAACTTTTATTATTTAGATCATAACTTTCGCTACAGATATTCAAATCTGATAATTTAAAATGCTACAGAAATGAAGAGCTATAATTCTTATGTTAACTACTTTGTCCAATTCAACCGTCTGATAAGTCATATTCAGCAAATAACATGTCAATTTGCTGCAGGACTGAATTCCCTATTGAATTAGGAAACCTTCTAATTTGTATCCTATTGTGATTAGATCTAGGGCCTATTTAAAGAGCTGAAATCACTGATTATCAAGCATCTCCACATCAGAGATTATAACTTAGGAATTTTCTTTTAGTTTCTCTTTTAAATTTCTTTTGTAATTTTTAGATTTTGTAAAGAGAAGGAGGCTCTTTGTAATTGAAGGTGACAACATCAATAATAAGGTTTTTCTTTCTAATTTATCTTTATTTAGTTGCTTTATTTACTTGCTTTCTCATCTACAATGCTTTCTTTAGTTTTTGTCATGAATAGCTAATCTTTTTTCATGACTTACTAATCTCTCCTCCACTACTTCTAATACTAGGTTAGAATAAACTGATTAGATCATATGCATGCTTAACCCTTAGATTAGTTAAAGTTCTTGAAGGCACATGATGATGACAAGTTAAATCCATATATGTTAATACTTTCCAATGATTTTTCTTATTCTATACTTAGATAGCTTTGATAGTTTAATATTGAATCTTAGTTATTCTTCTTATTCTATACTTAGAAGGCTTTGATAGTTTAATGTTAAGTCATGGTCAGTGATTATTTCAAATAGGATTTAGTTTTTACCTTATGTATCTTTCTTGAATTGAAGGCAACTCTAAGATCTAACTTTTATGATCTAAAGTGAAGTAAATTCTTGCATAGGTTATTAAGTTAGTGGTGGTAGATGATTAGTAGGTCATATTTCTTTAACTCTTTTCCTAAAATCCTAGATTACTCTCCAAATTTCATGTTCTTCTTATATTTTTAACACTTAACAATTGAGTTCTTTTTCTTAGAAGAATATTTAACCAGTTTAGTATTTAAGGAGATATCGAAAAGCTTCTATCGCATTCCTCCCTGTGGATTCGACCCGCATAGCTCTTGCTACCACGGATAAATTGTGAAAGGTAGAGATTTAGCTGACATTCAAATAACATCTTTTTAACTCCTTAACTATATCTCTGTTTTTCCGCAATCAAAATTTTGGCGCCGTTGCCGGAGGGGGAACAGTATTCATTGTTTTCTAACTAAATTCTTCTCTATTTGTGTGAAAATTATAAAAAAAAAATATATATATTCCCCATGGCCTATTTAAATTCATTTGGCTACAATTCAGTTGATAGGTCATGACCATCTTTCCATCCATCAACCCCTTTTCTAAATTATCATGACTATCCCTATCCTAATTTATCATCTTTTACATCCTATTCTATAATTTGGTGCAATTATCAAGAACCTCAAATTGACCAAAGTTTTGAAAACCTTTTTGAAGATGAACTTAACTGTTTGAATGATTCAATTAGGGATATCTTGCTTAGTTACATACCTCCAAAAGATATAGTTAATTCAAGTTTTGAGGAAATGTATAAGGATGAACTCATATTTCTAGGTATTCATATTGCACCAATAATATTGTGTGATAACGAGAATGAATTTGTAAAGAGCGGTGTAAAGAAAAAGAGAAGTAGAAAGAGGAAAGTGATGAACAAGTTAAAAAGGATGAGAGCTAAAATGACAAAAAAATTGACCTCTCCAATTTTACCACTAAAAAGGACACATTAGAATGATGGAAAGCGAGCTAGAGGGAATAGACCTAAATAATTCTATTGGTGTACCTCTTTTACATTTTATTTCATGCATACATGCATACATTCATACATTGAGGACAATGCATGAGATAGGTGTGGGAGAAGGTTTACTAATATACTAACATAGGTAGATACTAACAATTTTTTTTAAAAAAAATTTTTTTTGAAAAAGAAAACAATATTTTGATTTATTTATGTAAGTAATTAAATTAATTTTAAGCAATAGGAAAATCATAATTAGGCTTTCTTAACACTTGATCAAAACAAAGAGTATTTGTTTCATTTTTGTAATCACCTAGAGGGGGGTGAATAGGTGACTAGCTAATCTAATGGTCAATTAATGCGGAATTAAAACTATTAAAGCAAACTAAAGCTTCTTAAGCTAAACACCAAGTATAACACAAGAGCGTAGCCGGATTCCCCGTGAAGGGCTCTGGACTAACTCCTCAAGATTCCTCTAGATAAGAGTTGAGGTGTCACTTTGGCTCTCTTGGTTGAATACAAGTGTTAGCAAACAATCCCCAAGCGTATAACAATTAAGAACAATGTATATCAAGCATATAAAGATAAAGACAATATAAGCATGCAAAATATGAAGATAAGTAAGAGATAGAGAGAGCAATCGCAAACACGGGAGAATTGTTTCGAGGTTCGATCACACTTGCTCTACGTCCCCGCCTTCAACACTTAAAGGATTTTCACTAAAATCGATCCCACCAGATCACTCGGTGCCGCAACACCTACAAGGAGTTCCCACTAGAACTCTTGGACTCTCTAGTCCCTCTCTTGTTCCCGCAAGAACAACACACCGCAAGCACGCAAGCTTGCCGAGGCCGCACCTTTACAAAGAGCTCTCACTAGAACTCGAAACACCACGAACCCGCAAGTCCGCCTCCTCAAAACAAGAATGAAGTCTTTGGTGATCACAACACTTTGATCACCTAAAAACAATCTCACAATAACTCTCCTATATGATGGATATATCAATGGAAAGCTCAAGTGTTTGTGAGAAAAACAAGGATTGAAGTTGTGATAGAAAACACAAGAAAATCACTTTTGAAAACACTCTTGATAAACTTCCTTTTGGAAATATTTGCTCTCAAACTAGTGGAGAAAACCTCTAAAATAGATGGGAAAAATTAGGTTTTAAAACTCTCCAAAAATCTTGCATCAAACAGTCCAAGAAAGCCCCCTTTTATAGGCTAACCAAAAACTAGCCGTTGGAGCCAAATTAACAGCCTGGACGGCTGTCGGGCGACTGTCCGGTCGACCGGCCAACGATTAGATATCTGACCGTTGAGCCAGCGGTCGACCGTGGCCTGGAAACAGAGAGCAGAACTCTCTGCCGGTCGACCGCCCGGTCGACCGGGGCTTTCCAGAGAGCAGAAGCTCTCTAGCGGTCGACCGGGTCGGTCGATCGGCTCTCCAGCCAAACTAGGTGTGCACGCTTGTGCACGTCGGTCGACTGACTCGGTCAACCGACTCCTGGCTCGGTCGACCGGCAGAAGCCAGAAACAGGGATTATAGGGATTAAAAACTTGGCTTTTTGACTTAAATAAAGTCCCATAAAATCTCTAAAAATCTACAAAAATAAGTTCAGTATAATACTTTGATATACAAACATGTTTGAGTAAAATCAAAATATGTTACAAACATTTTGAACTATTTTTGTAACTTAGAAATTTTGGCTTGAAACAAAATCTGTATTTTTCCAAATAGATTTTTCCAAAACTTCTCCAAATACAAAAAACAATAATATTTTAAACACTTTTTAAAGCATAGTGTGTAAGGATATGATCCACTACACATAAATGATGAAATATCTATATTTTTGACAATAAGCACTAAAATGGTTTTGGTTAAAGATAAGTATACTTTAAATTCCAAATCGGTATTTTCAAATGAAAACTCTTTAGTATTTTTCAAAATAAAAATCTTTTATAAAAATTCTTCTAAATCTTGTGTGTGAGTGTATATGATATACTTGAACAATCCACCAACTATTCTATCCTTTACATTTTATCTAAAAACAAAATCTTAACAAAACAAATCTAGACTCAAGTCTTCTCTTGAAGTCTTCACTTGAAGTCTTCTTCTCCTTCTTGACTTGGTCTAAACTTTGATCCAAAGAGTTAGACTCCTCTTGAGCACTTGATGTGGTCTTGATGCATAGGCTCTTGAATCAAACCGTGTTAGCTCCAAAACATGACTTTAAATCCTTTCTTGAAGCTAAACACCTACTAAGATCTTGATCACAAATCTGAGACTAATTAAACACAAGATCATTAGTATTATAACTACATGAGTTAATCATCATCAAAACTAGAGTGATGGGCCTTTGGGCCAACAATTTTTAGGTTAGGAGGAAAATTGAAAAAGTAATTCAGTCTTGATATCTTTACCTTGATGAAAAATGGATGCTTTATCCACTTATATATTTGGGATTCAAAATAAAGACTCTTGTGTCTTAAAATATATATATAAATTAAATAAACCTAATTATTGATTAGCTAGGTAGTTTGGCCTAAGAAAGCCTTGGCACTTACACTAAAGGTAATTAGATAAGTTTGAAAAAAATTAAAATTATATATATCATATATGTATTAACACATCTAATAATCAATTAGTTAGGTATCAGGGCTTCAAGGAGCCTTGATACTTACACAAAAGAAAATTAGATGAGTTATACATATTAAAAAAAAAGAAGTGCTTAAAGGGCAACGAAGTGGTAATACTTTGAACTTAAAAGAAGAAGAAGAAGAAAAGTAATAAATGTATAAGGCATGAGAGTTGAATTCAAAGAATCTCAAGAAAAAAATTCGTGTTCACAAAGATGCATGTGACTCAGGGTAAGATAATAGACTTAATGAGAAATTCAGTTTGAATCCTAACCTAAATTGATAAATAATTACTTGAATAAAGACTAAGTAAAAGAATGATCAATTTGGTAATCCTGAGAACTTATAAATTTCTTAATTTTTACAAAGATATTTCAAATATTCTTCTCTTTCAAAAATTAATTTCAAAAATATTAACATTTTGTTTTTTTCTTTATGAATTTTGTAGGTGTAATTCACTGAAAACCCTCACGAGACAACACTCATCCTCTAGGCTAATCTAGAGATTTAATGGCTTATTGCACATGCTATGTGTAATCGTGATTCCTACGAAAGTGAGTTATCTTAAATTTAATTAGTTTCTAATATTTGATTTTGCTCGAGGACGATCAAAAGATAGGTGTGGGGGGGTGTGATTATACTCCAAAATTACATTTTTATTATCACTTTTGCACATATATCCTTGATCATTTCTTTATTAATTAATGCTATTAACCCTCTTTTTGATTATAGTGTGTAGTTACTTAAATGAGAGGATAAAATGTGAAAGTACACCTAGAGGGGGTGAATAGGTGTATGGCTAATCTAATGACAAATGATGCGGAATTAAAAACAAATTGCAACACACTTAATGTAACCAAAGAGTGTAGCCGAATTCCCGGTGACGGTGTCTGGACTATCTCCTTTAAATTCCTCTAAATAAGAGTTGAGGTGCTATATGAAACTCTCTTGGTTCAACACAAGTATGGGCACACACAAACAATACCAAGCATATATGTATGATATGAACAATATGAAATAATGCAAGGCATAAGAGAGAGAGAGAGAGAGAGAGAGAGAGAGTTTAGAGATAGTGGATCAAACGCAAACACAAAGATATGTTTCGAGGTTCGAGCACCCAGCTCTGCGTCCCCGCCTTCACACAGAAAGATTTTCACTAATACGTCCACACAGGACTTCCCACACAGGGAATCTTCACTGAGGATTTGAGTAATTCAAACTTAGAGTACACAACTTGTTGGCCCAAGATTACAATCACCCGTTTTAGTGTGTTTTTATGATCACAAAACATATATAGTTATTTGTACTAATCATGTTTGTTGTTTCAGTGTGTTTTAGAGTTCTAATGATTCTAGGAGCATTCTTCCCTAAAGGAAGGTGTTTTTGACTCAAGTCACCTCATTTCGGGCTCAAGTATCAAGCTTTGCAAGATCACATATGGAGAAGCCCACTTGAAGACCTTGTAGTCAATTAGAACCAATGTAAGAAATAGTTTGTTAAAGTTTGAGGTTGTAGAATATTGGCTCTAGGACACGCACACACCTTTTTCCAAAATTACAGTTTTTAGTTTTGATGTTTTGTTTAAAGTTCATGCCTTGGTCTCTATACATGATTCAATGTTTACAAATTTTATATCTTGTTTATATCATGTATTTCTATCTTTCCAGCATGATACTTAGTAAAATTTTCCTACAAAAATTATTCTGAAAAATTTTCATAGTCCAAATTCCTCTCTATTTTCTGTTTCAGGCTGGACCGGCCGACCGCACCGGTCAACCAGATCCTGTGTCCTGGACGTGCACGCTCATGCACGTCTGTCGGTCGGCCGACCGGCCGACCGACCGAAAACTTCTGCTCTCTGTTTTTTGTCGGTCGGCCGACCGATCGACCGCCTATACAAAACTTTGTTTCCTTCTCTTTGCCGGTCGGTCGACCGGTCGACCCGAGCCCAACGGCTATATGCCAGCAGGGCTGACGGCCGACCGGGACGGCCGACCGCCAAGCCTGCCAGAGCCCAACGGCTCTTTCCTCTTTGGTGCAAATCTGAAATCTGTTTTTACACTGTTTTTGTGGCAGACTTTTTCTGAGTATTGTGGATTATTTTCTGATCAAATAAGCTTAAATTAAATAAGTTTTAATCCCTTCCTCTTCCTATAAATAGAGGAGATAGGTCTCTTGTAAAAACACCAAGAAAAATCCCTAGTTTACAAGTTTTCAAAAGAAAGAAAAAGTTTCAAAGCTCTCAATTCTCTCTTGCATTCTTGGCTATTGTTTTTCAGTTGTGTTCTCAAGCAAGTTTCATTTACAACTGAGTTTGTTTTTCTCACTACACTTCTAGAGCCAAAATTCCCATCCTCATTCTATAAGGAAGTTGTAAAGAGAAAGTTTGTAAGAAGTTTGTGATCCTTTTGGTGATCACTTGGCTACTTGTTCCTTCTTCTTGTTCTTGTTGAGATACCTCTTCGGTAGAGGTTTGTAAGTGGTGGAGTTCGGTACTCCGGTCTTCGGTAGATCATGTAAAGTCCTCGGTGGATAGTGGAAACCCTTCACGGCGGTGAAGGCGGGGAGTAGAGCGGTGGCTCGAACCTCGAAACAAATACTTTGTGTTTGCGATTGATTTTCTCTTTGCTCTCTATTGCTCTTACTTTCTTGCTTGTGTTATTGCTATTCTTTCATACCTTGTGATATATCTTGTGTGCATTTCATAATTGCTTCAAATTCATTTCTTGTTACATTGTCGATCATTACTTATACAACAAGATAGCAATACGCACCTCAAACTCATATCTAGAGGAATCACGAGGAAGGAGTTCAGAGCCCTTCACCGGGTATTCGGCTCTTAGTCTTGTTTTGAGTGATCGTTGCATCATTCATTCATACTTGTTTTAAAAAGATTGTTAGATTAGCATATACACCTATTCACCCCCCCTCTAGGTGTTTTCAATTGGTATCAGAGTTTAGGTCTCTAGGCTCTTGGCTTAACAACCTTAGAGAGATCCTTTATTTGCTAATCACCACATTCATTTCATACTCATTCACTTAGTAAAAATGGCCGATGGAATTAAGACCCCCCAAAGTTTGATGGCCTTAACTTTCCCATATGGAAGGTTAAGATGACGGTTTTCTTGCAATCCCTAGGAAGCCGAGTTGCAAAGGCGGTGACCAAACCATTTAGTGCACCCACCGGTGATGAGTCCACTTGGTCCGAAATTGAGACCAAAGAATTTGATGCTAACTCTAGAGCACACTATGCATTACTTCAAACACTTAATGATGATGATATTGCTAGAGTAATACATTGTAAATCCGCATTTGAAATTTGGTCACATTTACTTGTTACACATGAGGGGACCTCACAAGTGAAGAGGGCTAAGATAGACTTTCTTCGGTCCCAATATGAGAATTTTTCTATGAATGAAAATGAAACCATAGTATGGTTATTAGATTTACCAAGATTACTAATGGACTTTCTTCTCTAGGTGATGGTATTGACAACGACCAAAGAGTATGGAAGATCATCCGGGCTCTTCCTCCTTCATGGGAAGTCAAAGCAACTACCTTGAAGGAACTCAACGACAAGGAGGAGATGGAGCTTATAGGTCTCATTGGGAACCTCAAGACCCATGAGATGGAAAGAAAAGCAAGAGAAGAAATGGCCCCCTCCAAGAAGAAAACTATTGCCTTCAAGAGTCAATCCTCATACTCCGACGAAGATGATGAAGAAGAAGATGACGAAGAGCTCTCACTTCTTGTTAAGAACGTTCGGAGGATATATAACAAGGCAAAGTTCCAAGGTAGAAGGAGATGGCAAGGAGGCAAAGAAGAGAGGAAAATTTTTGCTTCAATTGCCAAAAATCGGGTCATATTGTTGCGGAATGCCCGGATAAAGTCAAGCCTTCCACCTCCAAGAAGCCTTACAAGAAGAAAGCATTGAAGGCTACATGGGATTCTGAGAGTGAATCCGAGGAAGAAGTTGCACCGCCAACATGTGCTTCATGGCTAATGAAGGCACAAGCAAGGTAACCCCTTCCACCTCTTTTGATGATGAGCTTTCCATGGATGAATTAGGAGAAGCATTTGTAGAACTCTCACATAACTATGATGTTCTTAAGAAAAAGTATTTAAATATGAAAAAGGAAAATGAGTCTCTTAATCATCATGTTTTTACTCTTACTAAAGAAAAGATGAATTATCTTCTACTTTAGTTTCCACCCAAAAAGATTTTGATAACTATAAGATTTCTTGCAAGGGTAAGTTTCTACAAGTTAATGAAAATGAGATTTCCATGCTAAAAGAGAAAATTGATTCTTTAGGAGTTGTTTTGAAAAGTGTGAATTTGATAAGAATAGGCTTGAGGCTATGTTTCCTAAGAAACAAGCCCCTAAGAAACAACCCCATGTTCTGCATGCTCATGTTCATAAATCACAACCTTTACATCATGCCAAACCCCTCAAACATGCTCACCCTCCACACACACACATCATGCATTCATCTATGGGAAGGTATTTTTATGCACTTTTTGTGGCCGTAAAGGTCACTTAGTTAAGTTTTGCTATGATAGACTTAATGCATCTCATCATAATGTTTGGGTTCGAAATACTAACTTTCAAGGACCCAAGAAAATTTGGGTACCAAAGTCAATAAATTTGTTAAATGATGTAGGTACTTTCCAAGGCGCAACGACGAAAAGGATTGTGGTATCTTGATAGTGGTTGCTCAAGGCACATGATTTGGGATATCAACAACTTTGCAACCCTATCAAGATATCATGAAGGTGGCACCGTCACCTTCGGAGATGATGCCAAGGGTAAAATCATCGGTATTGGTAATATTAAACTTGGTATATCCCCTTTAATAGAAAATGTTGTTTTAGTTGATGGACTCAAGCATAATCTATTGAGTATTAGTCAACTTTGTGATAAAGGTTTTGATATTATTTTTGATAACATAGCTTGTAGAGTTTTTGATAGACAATCTAACACATGTATATTTTCCGGTTTTCGTGAAAGCAATATGTACATGATTGACTTGTCTAATTTGTCTTGCAATATTACTTGTTTGAAAGCCCTCGATGATGACTCTTGGTTGTGGCATAGAAGATTAGGCCACATTTCTTTTGACCATCTATCTAGGTTAAACAACAAGAAAATGGTGAAGGGTATTCCTTACTTGAACTTTCAAAAGGACCGCGTTTGCGACGCGTGCCAACTTGGGAAACAAACCAAGTCCTCTTTCAAGTCAATTAAGGATATCTTGACATCACGTCCCTTGGAGTTGATCCATATGGATTTGTTTGGTCCTACTCAAACCAAAAGTCTAAGTGGGAATCGTTTTGCATTTGTTTTGGTTGATGATTTTTCGCGTTTTACTTGGGTTTTCTTTTTAGAGCACAAAAATCAAGCCTTTTCACATTTTCAAGCCTTTAAGAAAAGAGTTGAAAAGGAAAAAGATTCTTCAATTTTAAGAATAAGAAGTGATAGAGGAGGTGAATTCATTAACCTACCCTTTATCACTTTTTGTGAAGAACATGAAATTAAGCCTGAACTATCGTGTCTTAGAACTGCACAACAAAATGGAGTAGTTGAACGGAAAAATCGGACATTACAAGAGATGGCTAGGACAATGATTAGTGAATAAGGTCTCCCACATTATTTGTGGGCCGAGGCCGTTAATACATCATGCTATATATCAAATCGTGTTTTCTTATGCAAAAATACTTCAAAAACATCTTTGAGATTTATTTTTCTAGAAAGCCAAATGTTTCATACTTTAAAGTTTTTGGATGCAAATGTTTTGTTTTAAATACAAAAGACAATTTGGGAAAATTTGATGCTAGGTCTTATGAAGCAATCTTTGTAGGTTACTCAAATACTAGTAAAGCTTATAGAGTTTTCAATAAATCATCCTTAACTATTGAAGAGTCTATACATGTAAAATTTGAGGAATCTAATGTGTTTGTTAAGAATGTTGTAGAAATAGATTCTTTGCATGAAGATATGGAGAAAGTCACTTTGAAGGACTCACCTACTCTTGAAGGCATGCCAAAGGATGATGAAGGAAGTGCAACTATGGATCAAGAGGCTCAAGGAAATGAAATACAAAGAATTGAAGTGGAGCCTACTCAACAACTTCCAAAGGATTGGAGATACAATCCACATCATCCCAAGGACCTTGTTTTAGGTGAAGTATTTCAAGGGGTAACTACTCGTTCTCAACTTCATGATTTTTGTGGACACTATGCTTTTATTTCGCATGTTGAACCCAAAAGCGTCCTCGAAGCCGAGGCCAACTCATATTGGTTGCTAGCCATGCAAGAGGAACTCAATCAATTTGAGCGCAATCAAGTTTGGCACCTTGTTCCTAGGCCCCATGATAGACCAACAATTGGTACTAAAGTGGATCTTTAAGAACAAGTTGGATGAGTCGGGTAACGTTGTTAGGAATAAAGCTAGGTTAGTTGCCCAAGGTTACACTCAAATCGAAGGTATCAATTTTGATGAAACCTTTGCACCCGTAGCACGGCTTGAAGCCATACGGATGACACTTGCATTTGCTTCATATAAAGATTTTAAGCTTTTTCAAATGGATGTGAAAAGTGCTTTCTTAAATGGATTTATTGAAGAGGAGGTGTATGTTGAACAACCCCCCGGGTTTGTTGATCCTACACATCCGGATTTTGTTTTCAAACTTGACAAAGCTCTTTATGGTTTAAAACAAGCCCTTAGGGCTTGGTATGAAAGGCTTTCTTCATTTCTAATTTCAAATGGTTTTAAGAAAGAAAAAATTGATACTACCTTATTTACAAAACATGTTGAAAATGATATTCTTATTGTGCAAATTTATGTGGATGATATCATTTTTGGTTCTACTAATGAAACCCTTTGCAAAGCTTTTGAATCATGCATGAAGGAAGAATTCGAAATGTCTATGATGGGTGAGCTCAACTATTTCCTTGGTCTCCAAATCAAGCAAAGAAAGGATGTGATCTTCATCAATCAAGCCAAGTACACAAAGGAACTTATCAAGAGATTCGGGTTTGAAGGAGCTAGAACTAGCAAAACTCCCATGGCAACAACCACCAAGCTTGACAAGGATGAACAAGGTAAAAGTGTAGACATTAAGCTTTATCGTAGCATGATTGGTAGTTTATTGTATTTGACGGCTAGTAGGCCGGATATTATGTTTTGTGTATGTCTTTGTGCTCGTTTTCAATCATGTCCTAAGGAGTCTCATTTAGTAGCGGTAAAACGCATTATTAGATACCTTAAGGGCACAATTGAAATGGGTTTGTGGTATCCGAAAACCGGACTATTTGAAATGAAGAGTTTTTCGGATGCCGACTATGCGGGTTGTAGGGTAGATAGGAAGAGTACAAGTGGAACATGTCAATTTCTTGGTAATTGTCTTGTTTCTTGGTCTTCCAAAAAGCAAAATTCGGTAGCCCTTTCAACCGCTGAGGCGGAGTATGTAGCAGCCGGAGCTTGTTGTGCACAAGTTCTTTGGATGAAACATACTCTCCTTGACTATGATTTGCATTTTGATCATATTAAAATATTTTGTGATAATACTAGTACTATTCATATGACTAAAAATGCAAATAACATAGTAAAACTAAGCACATTGACATTAGATATCATTTTCTTAGATATCATTATGAGAAAGGTGATATTGATATTGATTATGTTTCTACCGATTTTCAACTTGCCGATATTTTTATAAAACCTCTAGACTATGCTAGATTTTCATTTATTTGTGGTGAGTTGAATGTTTGTATTATAGATTCTTGAAAGAAAATTTTCTTATTTGTTTACCCTTTTTGATGTATGACAAAAAGGGGAGAAAAAGTTTAGTTTATTTTAACTTTAGAGTTTTAAGTTTTTATGCACTTTGGATTTTGTTTTGTGCATTGTGTTTTATGCTTTATGTATATAGCCATTCATTTTTATACATAGTCATTCTTTTATACATAGCATAATTTGAGGGGGAGCTTCCATGCTCCTTTCCCATGTTTAAAATAACTATATGTTTTGTCATCATCAAAAAGGGGGAGATTGTTGGCCCAAGGTTTCAATCACCCGTTTTAGTGTGTTTTGATGATCACAAAACATATATAGTTATTTGTACTATTCATGTTTGTTGTTTCAGTGTGTTTCAGGGTTCTAATGATTCTAGGAGCATTCTTCCCTAAAGGAAGGTGTTTTTGACTCAAGTCACCTCATTTCGGGCTCAAGTATCAAGCTTTGCAAGATCACATATGGAGAAGCCCACTTGAAGACTTTGTAGTCAATTAGAACCAATGTAAGAAATAGTTTGTTAAAGTTTGAGGTTGTAGAATATTGGCTCTAGGACACACACACACGTTTTTCCAAAAATACAGTTTTTAGTTTTGATGTTTTGTTTAAAGTTCATGCCTTGGTCTCTATACATGATTCAATGTTTACAAATTTTATATCTTGTTTATATCATGTATTTCTATCTTTCCAGCATGATACTTAGTAAAATTTTCCTACAAAAATTATTTTGAAAAATTTTCATAGTCCAAATTCCTCTCTATTTTCTGTTTCAGGCTGGACCGGCCGACCGCACCGGTCGACCGGATCCTGTGTCCTGGACGTGCACGCTCGTGCACGTCTGTCGGTCGGCTGACCGGCCGACCGACCGAAAACTTCTGCTTTCTGTTTTTTGTCAGTCGGCCGACCGGTCGACCCGAGCCCAACGACTATATGCCAGCAGGGCTGACGGTCGACGGGACGGTCGACCGCCAAGCCTGCCAGAGCCCAACGGCTCTTTCCTCTTTGGTGCAAATCTGAAATCTGTTTTTACACTGTTTTTGTGGCAGACTTTTTCTGAGTATTGTGGATAATTTTCTGATCAAATAAGCTTAAATTAAATAAGTTTTAATCCCTTCCTCTCCCTATAAATAGAGGAGATAGGTCTCTTGTAAAAACACCAAGAAAAATCCCTAGTTTACAAGTTTTCAAAAGAAAGAAAAAGTTTCAAAGCTCTCAATTCTCTCTTGCATTCTTGGCTATTGTTTTTCAGTTGTGTTCTCAAGCAAGTTTCATTTACAACTGAGTTTGTTTTTCTCACTGCACTTCTAGAGCCAAAATTCCCATCCTCATTCTATAAGGAAGTTGTAAAGAGAAAGTTTGTAAGAAGTTTGTGATCCTTTTGGTGATCACTTGGCTACTTGTTCCTTCTTCTTGTTCTTGTTGAGATACCTCTTCGGTAGAGGTTTGTAAGTGGTGGAGTTCGGTACTCCGGTCTTCGGTAGACCTTGTAAAGTCCTCGGTGGATAGTGGAAACCCTTCACGGCGGTGAAGGCGGGGAGTAGAGCGGTGGCTCGAACCTCGAAACAAATACTTTGTGTTTGCGATTGATTTTCTCTTTGCTCTTTATTGCTCTTACTTTCTTACTTGTGTTATTGCTATTATTTCATACCTTGTGATATATCTTGTGTGCATTTCATAATTGCTTCAAATTCATTTTTTGTTACATTGTCGATCATTACTCATACTGTAACGCCCCGATCCGGAGGGTACGGAGACGTTACTGCGACGTATATACGCAGGTCGGAAATACCCTACGTATATACGCTAAGCATCAATACAGGCAGGAGTTAGAGTACGGAAGCACAGTGGTAATATACAATCCAGCAATAATAACACCAGTACACAGTTATCACAAGGCATGATATAATATCTGAAGAATATATGATCACTAAGAGGCACAAAGCAGGATGCACAATATGAAATACTGGAAAGTACTCACGAGTGGCAAGATGAAAATCTCGCGAGCCGATCAAGAAGAGGCGAGAAGGAAGAGGTCCAGGTAGGCACCTACTAATCCACGCTCCCGCTGCGCTACTCAGATCAGGTACAACAAGGCTATGGTCCAGACTCCAGGATCTGGACATGAGAATCCAGGGTTGTTAGCAACCCCAGCGAGTACAAAGAATAAAGCCAGATGGCGTGCATAACAGGCACACGTGTACATGATCAGGTGACGTGGTCCAGGCACGCAGGTACAGGAAATGACAAGTAACATAAAGGAAAATGACAGTAAAACTGAGATCAAGTAAATACATGTATATCAGTAAATCTGAATCGGAAAGCATGCATGAAATACGGTGTAGAGAGTATAGTAACATAATCATGCGACATATATGGAAAACATGTGATAAATACACTAAACATGCGATAAATAAGTATGGACAATTCAAGTTGTATAAGCTCGGATTATGGATTCATGGGGTGATACGTCAAGGGGATAATCCAAACAAGGAAACCCTCATCTATATACCACATATCCGATGTCACCATCATCTGAATTTATACAACTTGAGTTGCCCTCAGGGTAATAGAACTAGAGTGTGTCTGGAGTAACCATAGTATCACAGGGGTCATGTGTCATACAACAGGGTGTCAACTCAGGGCATAATACTGTAACTGGAGAATACACAGGTGTTGCATTTTAATTGATCCGATAATAATAATTAGTACCGTTTGATATTTTAATCGCCTCCCTACCAGCGTCTCACATCACCGATAGTCCATACTAGAGTTCGCACTCTGTAGAACTTATCCGGGTCTGATATGTGAGTACCAGGACCCGAACAAAGGAGAGACCAAATATCACACGTTCCTAATATTATTAATGTTTCTTATGTTCTTATGTTATTCTTGTCCCTTTCCCATCGGCGTCCCACAACACCGACAGTTCACGCTGGAGCCCGCACTTCCAGTAGAACTCATCCGAACTCCGATACGCGGGTACCATTATTCGAACAGGGGAGAGACCAAATAACACATGGTCCAGGAGTCATCATTGTACAGGTATGTGTGTGTGTTAATGGCACTGAGGATGTTTATCACACTAACACCAGGCGGTACAGGCAGGAGGGAGAAAGTAGCCCTTCAGATTCAAGAGGTGGCCCCCATGGATTCAAGAGGTGGCCCCCACCACGTGTGTGATGTGGCACTTTGCTCCATGTGGCACTTTGCTCTGAGGGTAGATACAGGAGGTAGCCCCGCAGATTCAAGAGGTGGCCCCCACAGATTCAAGAGGTGGCCCCCACCACGTGTGGTGTGGCACTTTGCTCTGTGTGGCACTTTGCTCTGCGTGGGGAATGGATTCTAGAGGTGGCCCCCACGGATTCAAGAGGTGGCCCCCACCATGTGTATGGCGTGGCACTTTGCTCCGTGTGGCACTTAGTTCCATTCAGGAACCGCCGGACGCTAGCACGATTGTGGGATACATCCTCGTCATCCCGACACCAGGCATGTTCTGCCGGACGCCGGTCTGACTGTGCGCTATAACAGAGCATGAGTACAGGAAATACAAGAGTACATGAATACAGGAGTACAGGAATACAGGAATACAGGAGTACAGGAGTACAGGATTACCAGATGTCTGGTAATAATAATCATGCATATGCCAGGTAATACAGGAGTCAGGTGCCAGGTATCAGGAGTCATGTATATCATGGTAAGTATCGGTGTTATATATATCAGGTGGCAAGCATAGCATGTCAAATATCAGGTGGCAAGCATAGTATGTCAAATACCGGTGTTAGATATCATGGGTCAAATGTAGCATGGTAAATACTGGTGTCATATATCAGGGTCAGGTATAGCATGGTAATATCGGGATCAGATACTAAGTGTCAAGTATAGCATGGCAAGTACAGGTGTTATATATCATGTATCAACTATAGCATGGCAAGTGTCGGTATCATATATCATGTATCAACTATAGCATGGCAATTACCGGTGTCAGGTATCATATGATAAATATAGCATGATAAGTACTGGTGTCATATGTGGGGTGATAGCATAGCAGGCAAGTACAGGTATCGGGTATCACATATCACATATAGCATGGTAAGTACTGGTATCGGTATCATATGTCAAATATAGCATGGTATCAGTATCAAATATAACATGGCAAGTACTGGTATCCGGTATCACATATTACATATAGCAGGGTATATATAACAACACAAGAATGTACTCGCATAATGATAAAGTAGATGCATGCTAAAAATAACTGTACTCGCCTCAATACCGAAAAACCGCGAGAAATCCCGAAACACCGGAAATCCGGGCAGAACACCAATCCATATATTAAAATATATTTATTATTATTTTAGAGAGAGAAAGAGGAGAGAGAAAGAGTGCTTTAGAGAGAGAAAGTCTAGAGGGAGAAAGTGGGATTTCTAGAGAGAGAAAGTGATGAGAGAGAAAGAGGGATTTTTAGGGAGAGAAAAATCTAGAGAGAGAAAGTTGGGATTTTTTAGAGAGAAGGTAGAGAGAGAAAGTCTAGAGAGAGGTAGAGGGGGACATCTAGAGAGAGAAAGAGAGAGGGGGAGAGAGAATCTAGAGAGAGAGAGCTTGCAGTGAGAGAGAGAATGAGAGAGAGGGAGATGAGAGAGAAGAGAGAGAGAGAGAGAGAGAGAGAGAGAAGAGAGAGGAGGAGAGAAAGAGAGAGAGAGAGAAGAGGACAGTGGAGAGAGAGAGAGAGGAAGGGGGCAGCAGCCCCCCTGGCTGGCCGCCGGCCGCCGGTCACCGGCAGAGCGCCGGCGGGCGCCGGCGCTGGGGTGGCCACGGCCACCCCAGAGGAAAGACAGGGAGGGGGCAGCAGCCCCCTCCCCTCAAGCAAAGCCATGGCCAGGGCCTGTTGCCCTGGCCTGGCCGGACTTCTGGCCGCGGCAGCGCGGCCAGAGGGGGACCGGGGAGCCACGCCGGCCCTCAGTGGCCGGCGCCGCCCGGGGTGGCCTCCGGCCACCCCCAAAAGAGAGGGGGAAGGGAGGGGCTCTGCCCCTCCCGCCTACGCACAAGGGGCCAGCAGGCCCCCTGGCCGCGCCCCGCCGCCGGCGACGCGCCGGCGGCGCTCGGCCCCCCACCGGGGCGCCGGAAGAGAGGAGGTGAGGGGGTCTCGTCGGCTCCAGGGAGGAGAAGGAGAAAAAGAAAAAGAAAAAAAGAAAAAGGAAAAGAAAAAAAGGAAAGAAAAGAAATGATTGAAAAAAAAGAGGGTAGGGTTAGATTATTTAATAAAAGAGATTTTGATGTGATAGGGGATGGGATGGCAGGTGATTTGATTTGAGAGGAGTGATGTGTCATGTTGACTTTTTGGGGGGAAAGTGAAAAGAAATGGGGAAGAGAAAAAGGAAAAATAATAATATTAAAATAGGGTAAAAATTCGACTGTTTCAGAATCGTTCCGAAAATTCTCAAAAATAGAAATAATATTTTAAGATGCTCGGTGAAATCGGACTTGAGAAATTCAACGTAGATTTCAAATTAAAAATCCTGGAATCTTCCGGCGGTACCGGTCGACACCAAAACCGGTGAATTTTCGATAACTTCTGAAAAATCTCGAAAAATGAATTAAATAGAAAATGATATTCTAAGATGTAACGTGAAAGCCGTTTTGAAAATTCAACTCCATTTGAAAACTAAAATCCGAGAATCAGTCAGCGATACCGACCGACACCGATTTTGAAGATTTTGCAGAAAAATTTCAGAAAATTCCAAAAATCATGAAAAATTTAAAATATTAGAAAACAGTCTCTGAAACTGAAATCGGTCAAATCGGACTAGCAGAAAGGCCAAATCAAGCGAAGCACTAGGTTCGGGCCCTCGGTTCAGACTAGGGCTGACTCCGAGTCCACGAATCCAAATCCAACACAAAACGATCACACTAATAATCATAAAACAAAACAATTACAAGATAAATCAAAGAAATATGCTAGAAAAATCAGAATACGTATCTACGTACGTATTCCAGGAACGGGGTGTTACACATACAACAAGATTGCAATACGCACCTCAAACTCATATCTAGAGGAATCACGAGGAAGGAGTTCAGAGCCCTTCACCGGGTATTCGGCTCTTAGTCTTGTTTTGAGTGATCGTTGCATCATTCATTCATACTTGTTTTAAAAAGATTGTTAGATTAGCATATACACCTATTCACCCCCTCTAGGTGTTTTTACAACTCCTCTCTCAAACAACAATAACCTCTACACAAGAGGCAAGGCACTAAGGCACACAAGATCAACCTCTCAATAGAGAGATAACCACAAAGCGAAACAACAACAGTCACCTCACACTAGAGGATAAGGCTCAAAGTCAAGACAACAATCACCTCTACACTTAGAGGGATACCAACCAACTCAATAGAGAGATAAGCACAAAGCCAAACAACAACAGTCACCTCACACTTGAGGGATAAGGCTCAAAGTCAAGACAACAATCACCTCTACACTTAGAGGGATACCAACCAACTCAAACACTCCTCCACAATCACCTCTACACAAGAGGGATACCCACAACTCAAACCAAAGAGATTACAACACTTGGTGATCCATGTGATTAAAGTATATGATATTTGTATCACCAAGAGTAATACAGATGATTGAAACTAAATGATGAATGTATCACTGAGAGTGATACATGTTTTTAAATTATATGATGGCTGTATAATGAGAGTGATACAAATAACTGAAATTATATGATGTATGTATCACTAAGAGTGAAACAAATGATTGAAACTGTATGCTGAATGTATCACCAAGAGTGATACATGTGACTAAATATATATAATGTGTGTATCACCTGCAGTGATATAAGTAATGTGATTGGGTGATCGATGTATCACCATATTTATTCATTAATATCTAATAACATAGTTGGGTGATCAGTGTATCACAGAAATTGTGAATTTATATTTTGACATGTGAGCATGATTGTGCACCACCACATGTGGTAGATAATAATTAAGAATACGATGTGGTGTGTATATACAAAACAAACTCAGTGATAAAATGAAAGCAACTAGAAGTAATTGAATTACGTATAATATTTGGGGATATGCGGATAAGTAACATATGTAGGTAAAGAGATAAATAATTGAAAAAAAATCTGAACTCTTGTAACTATGACCTGTGTGCCACCACGGGTGAAGGATATACTACTATATATAAAGTATTTGTATAATCGTGCATCATAATAACACACCAATATGTTGTGAGTTGAATATAAATAGTATACGAACATGTTATATGATATTGTATCGCTAAGTTTATGAGTGATATAATATATGTATGTGATCAGTAAATCTCAGGTTAATAAAGGAGATAGTTAGTCAGGTTATGTGTTGTATAATACGATATGTGTGTGTGTGTGTTTGTTTGTTGAATTTTGGGACACATGTGTCCAGAAGAACACGAAAAGCAAGTATCAGATAATAGAAAGAATCAAAGAACTATTAAGCAGAACTACCTATCATAAGAAAGAAGATAAATTAAGTTTTTTTCCCCCTAAATTGCTTATATACATCATACTTAATTTATAAATGCATTAAAGGCAAAAGCTTGATTTCACGTGACTTTACTATTGAGCTATTAAGCTCACGCCCCTCAGATTGATGCCTTTTAGGTCAAGATAAGGTTGCAAGACCCGGCTTAGGGTCATCTATGCGTGAATACGGATAGAACAGAGAGTACCACTTGAGTGGGTCTACTAAATTGATGGTGTAATTTGAATATTTTTGTTAAGTTATATGCTCAATGTTAATATGTAGAATTGACAGTCGAATTTTATTAATTGAAGCTTCTATAATCTTAATCAGTATATTGATGTTTTAAGCATGGACTTGAGATGTATTTATGTCTGTTGACCATAAACTTGATTTTTATCTTGGTGCTTTGAGGTAACTAACGTATATATATTAGTTTTGGTTTCATCTTGCTTTGAATTAGAGTCGATCATGTGGTATTGTAAATCAAGAGGAGTACTTTCGAGTTATATTAATTAATTGTTGAAATTTGATATTATCGAGTAGTTGAAAATTTTAGTTTTGAAATTTATAAGTAGGCTGATATTAGCCGAAATCTGAGATATTGTATCAAGACACTCTATATTAAAGAAGAGATGCTGTCAAAATTTTTGAAGATGATCTGATTGATCAAGTGTAACGCATTGATTATGTTAATTTAATAACTAAAATCTGAGACCGTTACACTTTCCTTCTTTATACATTTTCTTCTCCCATGTTGCAACAAGATTTTTTATAACTTTTTATCTTGACATAATATTATCAAATTAATAAAAGTAGGCGTTTCAAGGATAGACTAAGTAGGTAAATAAATGTGTCATGTTTATACGATTATTGTAAGTCAGTTTATCTCATCGTCTATGTGTGTGAAAGTGAGTGAAGGATTAATTATTGAATATAGGAAACAAATTGTTACTTTTAGTTAAATAATAATAATTTTGAAAAGCCCTAATTTGTTAGCGGTATAATTGTAAGAATTGTTAACAAAATAAATTTGATTTGTCTACTTTCAAATTTTGATTAATCTCTACTAGTATAATCATAAATATTTTGGTCAGAATACTAATTTATTTGTGAATAAATTTGTGTCACAGCTAAACAAAATCTGGCTTTTACATTTATAAAACTTTATCAAACTTGAAATCTAGCCATCTTTTTACATTTTTATATTTAAAAAAAATTTTAAAAAACACATCATTTATTAGGGATCCCTATCTCAAAATGAAATTTTTATATACAAAAAACATTTATAGAGAAAAAAACATGATACTTAGTAAAAAAGAAGATAAAAAAGAAGATGAAAAGTCGTAGTTATCTAGATTCAGCGAAAAATCTTATAAAAAGTACAGAGAAAAATACGTAATAAGTTTTTGTTTTACAACAATTTTACTTTTATTGCACAGGCACAACAGGTGCCAAAAATCTAGTGTAGGATACATCAATCACTATCAATTTATTGAATCATATAATCAAATAACTGATCTTTTATGAAACTTATTTTAATAAAAAGTAGAGGAAAAAATAAAATCTCTAGACATGTGCATTTTCTAGATTCAAACCCAAGATTTCTCACAGCTCAATTCCTTAATTTCGAGGCTGGAAGTCCATGTTTGATTTGATTCTTGTAAGAGTGATTAGTCAACCAAATTTTTACTTGAACCTATTTAATTGTCACACTAGTTAGATTAGATTCCACAATATCTTTCATTTTAATTATAATTAGATATTTGCATGTATTATATTGTAAAACTCATCAAAGCGATTTTTTTTTTTTTTAAGAAATGAATTTCTCAGTGCTACAGTTAAAAGTCCAGCTTACAAATTTATTCAACCAGGACAACTCATTTCCAGCCCATCTTACTACTTATGGGCTTCCATTCATGGGCCGGTTCCCAATCACTCAAACCGCATCCACCCGCGACCCCCCACGCGCTTCCCTTATTCTCACCCACCCGCACACCCGCCCCCACTCAAATCAATCCCCATTGCCACGTCAACTCATGCGCCACCGAGGTCCCGCACGATTACCACGTGTCACGGTGCATCAAGAAACCCCTAAGAAACGCCTAGAACTCTCCAGCTCTCTCTCGCTCCTTCGTCTCCTCCGCTCTTCCCTCTTGAAACCCCCCTTCTCTCTCCTCATCGCCTCATCAGAACACAGGAAAAAAAAAAAAAAACACAGAGAAATTTCATCAAACACCTCGCGTTCGGCTGAGCGAGCATGAATCCAGACAAGTTCACCCACAAGACGAACGAGGCCATCGTCTCCGCCCATGAGCTCGCCCTCACCAACGGCCACGCCCAGTTCACCCCGCTCCACCTAGCTGTCGTCCTCGTCTCCGACCCGCTGGTCTCTTCCGCCAGTCCATCCTCAACGCCGCCGGCAACAGTGAGTCTTCACTCGCCTCTTGCGAGCGCGTCCTCAACAGCTCCCTTCGCAAGATCCCGTCCCAGTCCCCGCCCCCAGACGAGGTCCCGGCCTCGACCTCTCTCATCAAGGTCATCCGCCGCGCGCAGAGCTCGCAGAAATCGCGCGGCGACACACACCTCGCCGTCGACCAGCTCATCCTCGGCCTTCTCGAAGATTCCCAGATCGCCGACTGCCTCAAGGAGGCCGGCATTAGCGCGGCCCGGGTCCGATCCGAGGTCGAGAAGCTTCGGGGGAAAGAAGGGAAGAAGGTCGAGTCGGCCTCCGGCGACACCAACTTTCAAGCGCTCAAGACCTACGGCAGGGATTTGGTCGAGCAGGCGGGGAAATTGGACCCCGTCATCGGCCGGGACGAGGAGATTCGGCGAGTCATTCGGATTCTATCCCGCAGAACCAAGAACAACCCAGTCCTAATCGGCGAGCCCGGCGTCGGAAAAACTGCGGTGGTCGAGGGGCTCGCGCAGAGAATCGTGAGGGGCGATGTGCCGAGCAATCTCGTGGATGTGAGATGGTCTCCCTCGACATGGGGGCGCTCGTCGCGGTGCGAAGTACAGAGGGGAGTTCGAGGAGAGGCTGAAGTCAGTGCTCAAAGAAGTTGAAGACGCAGACGGGAAGGTGATTCTGTTCATTGATGAGATACATTTGGTGCTCGGAGCTGGAAGAACCGAAGGGTCAATGGACGCCGCGAATTTGTTCAAGCCAATGCTCGCCAGAGGGCAGCTGAGGTGCATTGGGGCGACGACGCTCGACGAGTACAGGAAGTATGTGGAGAAAGACGCGGCTTTTGAGAGGAGGTTCCAGCAGGTGTATGTGGCGGAGCCGAGCGTCCCAGATACAATCAGCATATTGAGAGGGTTGAAGGAGAGGTATGAGGGGCACCATGGTGTGAGGATTCAGGATCGCGCTCTTGTGGTTGCTGCTCAGCTCTCCAGTCGCTATATTACTGGTAAGTTTCATCTGTTCTGTTTAATTCTTATTTTATTATTATGATGAATGATGAATTCAGTGTTATAATCTAGCTTGCTTATTTTATTGTTCTTGGGATTTAGCTGCTAACTTATTATATGATAATATTGGTCACTGTTTATAGATTATTTCTTTGACTTGTCTCTTGGCCTTAGGGGTGTCAATTGGGCCGGGCCGGGCTGCACGGGCACGACCCGTGTTGGCCCAGGCCGGGCCCAGGTAACACACGGGCCAGTCCGGCTCGGGTCTGGTAACGGCCGCCCACGCACGAGCGGGCAGTGCCAGGTCTAGGGGTGGCCAACGGGACGAATCGGGTTGATTCGTCCGTCTGGCCAACGAATCCATGACGAGACGGGTCCAACCCGTCTCGTCACGAATCTAAACGAGACGAATCAAGAATCGGGGTAACGAATCGGGTCTCTGACCCGATTCGTTACCCGGATTCGCCGAGACGGGTTAGACCCGTCTCGCCTTTATTATTATTTTATTTTTAAAAATTTCAAAATTTCCATGATAGGTAATTTTTTAAGTTTTTGAGGGTTTAAAAAAAAAAAAAACATAAAATAGGGGTCCGAAACTAATTTTCCCTCTCACATATATAATAATATAGGACTTAAAAAAAAAAAAAAAAGAAGAGGGGTCGGGGAAAATTTTCCCCGACCCGATTCGTCCCGTGATTCGTCACGGGACGAATCTGACCCGTCCCGTTTAAACGGGACGGGTCAACTCGGGTTGACCGCCCCTAAACGGGGCGGGTCCGGGTTGACCCGCAACCCGCCCTGTGCGACTCAAACGGGTCGCACAGGGCGGGGCGGGGCGGGGCGGGGCGGGTCGAAACGGGTCGACCCGCCCCGCTGGCCATCCCTAGCCAGGTCCTGGCACGGGCCTTAGCGGCGCTGGCCTGGCCCGGCCTCCCCACTGTTGTCTCTTTGCGGCTCGGCTGGGCCCGCAAAATTCGAGCCGTTGGAGGGTCTATCTGTAATTTCTTTGTTGCAGATAACCCCCAAAAAGGGGTATTCTTTGCAAATACCCCCAACGGGTATATTCGGTTTATGTTGAGTTTTTTGCAAAAACATTGCAAAATATACTCTATTTTTAAATACTTTATATTCCTCACTCCATTTCATCACAACAAAAATATCTTAAATCTAAAAAAAAAAAAAAAAAACTCTAAAATTCTCTTTACAATCTCTACAAGCTCTCTCTCTCTCTCTTACTCTACCAGCTCTCAAGTCTTCCAGTTCTACAAGCTCTCTCTACAAGCTCTCAAGTCCTCAAACTCTACAAGCTCTCAAGTTCTCAAGTTTACAAGCTCTCTCTATATGCTCTCAAGGCCTCAAGCTCTACAAGCTCTCAAGCTTTGCAATTTCCCTCTGTATTTCGGTATTTATATTTTTGTAAAATTAAAAACTAGCAAATAAAATGGTTCTAGATATTATGATAGTTTTAGTTTAAGAATAGTGGAAAACCCTAAATTTGCTATTGTCTGACACTTCACAAATTTCATTCACACAATACACATATCTTAATACTTTGATATATCTAGCAGTGATCCTCATATGCTTATTAGTTCTATCAACTTCTACAAGTCTTAATCCTAAAGTTTTGAAAATATTTTGATAAAGTTACTGTTGTTGGAGATATGCGGGCTTAATGCAAGTAGTGTCTAGATGTTTCATATGTTTTTTTTTCAAAAAATGCGGGAACCAGCTTACTAAGTCGACATATAAGAGTAAAACACCTCGAACAGAAGCCAGGACAAACCTAAATTAGCACTTTAGGTGACACACTAATCTTGTTTAAATATTGGCCGAGTCGGCCGAGATTAGTCGATGTCTTGTTTTTTGCCTGTTGTCGATACGATGTGAGAACCATTCGCCATATCGTTTGCAGTAAAATAAGGATAATATTTGAAATATCAGCCGATAAATCGCCCGATATGAGTTGACACAAAATCGGTCGATATGAATTTATTTTAATTGGGTTCGTTTTTTAAATTATAGAGCATTGGGGTTATAAACTTGGTATACTGGTAGAGATAGAAATCGTAATGGAGTGGGTGTGATCATAGATAAACAATTACTTGAGGATATAGTGGAGGTTAGGAGAGGGTGAGGATTTACTAGTTAAAACTTATTTTAGGTAGGAAGATTTTAATGTTATTAGTATTTATGCACCACAAGTAGTACTTGATGAGTCTAGTAAGCGTCAATTTTGGGGAGGATTTAGTTGAGATTGTGCAAGGCACGCCTATTAGAGAAAAGCTTTGCATAGGCGGTGACCTCAATGGGATGTAGGAACTAGTCATTATGGGTTTGATAGTGTACATGGAGGATTTGTTTTGGGAAAAAATGAATCAGGTAACGCGATTCTAGATTTTGCTTTGTCCTATGATTTGATCTTAGCGAATACTTGGTTTAAGAAGAGAGTCTCACTTGATCACTTTTAGAAGTAGATCAAGTGCGAGCTAAATACATTTCCTTTTAAGTAGAAAATTAGATAGAGGTTGTATGGATTGTAAGGTAGTATCGGGTGAGAGTGTAGTAACCCAATATAGACTCTTAATTTTAGATGTCCGGATTAGGAGATATAGAAAGATTAAACGTAAAGATTAAGTGGGGACGGCTAAAAGAAGGTAACAAAGGAGTTTTTGTAGATCGAGTAGTATATGAAGCAGATTGTAAAGCCCAAGATGATCCTAATACAAAATGGAATAAAATTGCTAGCTGCATTAAAAGAGTAGATAAAGATGTACTTGGTGAGTCATGGGGTGGTGCTCTACATGTAAGGACATATTATGGTGGAATGAAGAGGTAAAAGTTGCCATTAAGATCAAATGACTCGTACAGAAATTGTAAGAAAAATTGTGATGGAGTGAGTTTTAAAGGTATAAGTTAGCCAAGAAGGATGCTAAGAAAGCTGTTCAGAATGCAAGGGTTAAAAGTTTACAAAGAAGTATATGAGAAGTTGAACACCAAAGAGGTTGAAAAGGATATATATAGAATTGCTCGAATGAGGGAGAGAGACTAGAGACTTATGTATTGTGAGGTGTGTCAAAGATGAGGATCAGAAAGTTTTAGTTCGAGATGAAGAAATCAAAAAAAAGATGGAGAGAATATTTTAACAAATTGTTCAATGGTAGCTCTACTCAAGATTTGGATGACCTTACCATTCAGTGTCAGGATATGAACCGTAATTTTATGCGCGGAATTAGCGAATCTAAAGTTAAAGAAGCCTTGAAGAGGATGAAGTCAAGGAAAGCTGTTGGCCTAGATGGAGTTCCTATTGAGGTATGGAGATGCTTAGGAGAGGTGGGCGTGAGATGGCTGACAAACCTCTTTAACAAGATCTGGCTAACTAACAAGATGTCAAATGAGTGAAGTAAGAGTGCCTTAGTACCTCTCTATAAGAACAAGGGTGATCTAGAATTGTTCAAACTATCGTGGAATAAAACTCGTGTCACACCATGAAGCTTTGGGAAAGGGTAATTGAACATATGTTAAGGTAAAATGTTAAAATATCAAAGAATCAGTTTGGGTTTATGTCGGGGCGATCGATGACAGAGGCTATTCATTTGCTTCGTCAACTTATAGAGCGATTTCGAGAGGAAGAGAAATTTGCATATGGTCTTTTATTGATTTAGAAAAAGCTTATGATAGGTGCCAAGAGGTATTATGGTGGACATTGATGAAAAAAGGAGTCCCCATCAAATATATTGATATAATCAAGGACTTGTACGATAAAGTGTGGCAAATGTTAGAACTTGTGGAGGCATAACAAGTGATTTTCTACACAATTGGATTGCATCAAGGATCTGCATTGAGTCCATTCTTATTTATCATAGTGCTGGATGAGCTTACTAGAGCTATTCAGGATGAGATACTGTAATGTATGCTATTTGCTGATGATATTGTCCTAGTCGATGAGACGAGGGCTTGGTAAATACCAAATTGGAGTTATGGAGGAAAACTCTAGAATCTTGAGGTTTTAGATTAAGTCGGGCCAAAACAGAGTATATGGAGTGTAAATTCAGTAAAGAGAGAATCTAAGATTATAGTATTTTGAGACTAGATGGATAAGAAATACTGATGAGCAGTCATGTTAAGTACTTGGGTTCTATTATTTAAAAGGATGGGGAGATCAATAGTGATGTCAACCATAGTATCCAAACCGGCTGGTTGAAATGGAGGAGCGTAATAGGAGTTTTATGTGATCGTAATATTCTGTTATGACCGAAGGGAAGTTTTATCGGATTGCTATTAGGCCAGCTTTGTTATATGATACAAAATGCTGAGGTGTAAAGAGATACCATGCCCAGAATATGTATAGCAGAGATACACATGTTTGTTGGATGTGTGGTAATACGAGGAGAGGAGAAATGAGGATATTCGTACTAAGATAGGCGTAGTCTTTATAGAAGAAAAGATGAAAGAACCACCTATGATGGTTTGGTCATATGCGACGTAGATTTACAGATGCGCCAGTCCGACGAGTAGAGCGTATCAAATTAGTGAAAGTACACCTAGAGAGGGGTGAATAGGTGTACGGCTAATTTATGAACAATAATGCGGAAATTAAAACTTAATTGCTACATACTTAGTGTAACAAAGAGTAGTCGAATTCCCGGTGAAGGGCTCTGGACTAATCCTTTGATTCCTCTGAATAAGAGTTGAGGTGCTATATGAAGCTCTCTTGGTTAAACACAAGTGAGGCACACATACACAACCAAGCATATAAGTATGATATGACAATATGAATCAATGTAAGGCACAATATAAGAGAGTTAGAGAAAGTGGATCAATCGCAAACACCAAGATATGTTTCGAGGTTCGAGCACACAGCTCTACGTCCCCGCCTTCACACAGAAGGATTTCCACTAACTCGTCCACACAGGACTTCCTATACGGGGAACCTTTACTGAGGATTTGGGGCAATACAATAACTGGGAGTACACAACTCCTCTCTCAAATACAACACAACCTCTACACTTAGAGGCTAGGCACAAACCCACCATAATATCAACCTCACAATAGAGGGATAGGCAACCACAATCTCCTCTACACTTAGAGGGATTCCAAATAATCTCCACCTCTCACTAGAGGGAACCACACTTGAGGGATAACAAATCAATCACCTCTCACTAGAGAGAGATCACAAAGATGGAAGGTTTACAACTTGGTGATCACAAAGACCACAAACTAATTTCTCACACTAAACAAAAATTCTAATAGATAGGATAGAAGATAAGCTCAAGTGTGAGAAATCAAGGTGTTTGGAAATCAAATAACAAAGAAAAAACTTGGGAAAATAACTAAAATAGATGTAAATGAAGAACAAAACAAATATCCTAAATCTCTATTTTTCTTGATTTTTTCAACCCTTTGAAAAACAAATAAAATTGAATCTTTGGGCTTAAAAACTCTTTGAAAACTAGTGTTAAAACACTTGTAAATGGGAGAAATTTTGCTCTTGAAAATCTTATCAAAAACCAACTTCAAATGGGGTATTTATAGCTCTCTTAAAAAATTTGCCCGTTGGCAGCTGAAAAGGGCCAGAATGCCCTTTCGGTCGACCGGCCGGTCGACCGGCAACGGTCAAAAAATGACTGTTGAGCCCTCCGGTCGACCGCCCGGTCGACCGTGCTAGATCCAGAGAGCAATTGCTCTCTGGCCGACCGACTGCCCGGTCGACCGGGCCAAGGCTTACGGTCGATCGCCCGGTCGATCACCCCAACCCGAGAGTGGGGTGACTTCAGTCGGTCGACCGCCAGGTCGACTGGCCAAGCCAACTTGGCCTTTGTGCATGTCTCGTGCACATCGGTCGACCGATCCGGTCGACCGACTACTGGTCCGGTCGACCGCCGAGCCTGGCAGCTGATTTTCAGAACTTAAAATCTTGTCTTTTTATTGTCAAATAAATCCAAAAATCTTTAAAATTTTACAAAAATAGGATCATGTTATATCTTTGAAATACAAACATCAAAACATGTACAAACATTTTGAACTATTTTTGTAACTTGAAAAATTTGCCTAAAATTAAATTCTGTATTTTCAAAACTTAGATTTTGAAATGGAAATCCGATTTTTCCATAACACATGTAAATGCAAAAACATGATATTTAAACAACTTTGAAGCATATAGTATATGGATATAATCCAATATACATGAAAGAGATATATATCAATGTTTTTGACATTAAATCTGAAAATAAGTTTTGTTTAAATACAAAACCCAAATACATGAATAGGTTATCAAAATAAGCTTTTTTAGAATATGAAGCATACATGTATATAGATCAAATCTAATATACATTAAACCATGTAAACTTATTTTGATTCTATCTATTCATGAAAACAAGATCGGTTAAACCGAAAACCAAAACCAATAAACATGAAACTTAAAACAAGTGTGTGTGTTGTGATGAGCATATCACACTATCTAACTTTACAATGGATCTAAACAAACTATACTAAACAAACTGAAGCCTTCTTGTAAAACGCCGTCTTCAAGTCGACTCGATCCAAACGCGATCCAACGAGCTTGACTCCAACCGAGTGCTAGGTGTGAACTTGACGCTCGAGCTCTTGAATCACCATGTGAAAGCTCC
>JAVJIF010020442.1:0-67925 GCA_038442645.1 Agave tequilana | reverse complement strand
CTCATGTAGTAATCTAACCATTTTTCATATGATCCTCTATCACCTATATGTTATATGAACTATGTTATATGAAATCATGAAGTAGATGAAAATATTATGTTCTTGGTTATGTTTACTACATTATTATGCATCACAAAATATGACTTCTCTATAATTACGTTTCTTTATTAACATTCTAGTGATTTACCTATAATCACGATTTATTAACTAAAGCAATCACTCAATTTATTAAACATGAATAACATTATATTTATTAAAAGAAAACACTCACAAACTAGCCATGTAAAGGTAGCTCTATTCCTCACGATCGCAACGGATCCAGAATCGTCCAAATCAGAGTCCGGATGCTCCAGATATCGCCCGAACGCTAAAAGTAATAGAAATAGGTTAAATATGTAATAAAAATATTTCAAATGCAAATACTGAAATTTAGCAGGGGTTTTCTGAAATTTTACCTTTATTGGTTTTGAATCGGGTTTGGGCTCTGAACGGGTCGGGTTTGGGTAACTTAAGTTAAATAGATCTTGGGTAATTTGGGTTACTGGGTACCAACCCAATAGGGTTATTGGGTTTAATGGGAAAAAGGGTTATCGGGTCGGGTTTCTATCCGAAACCCAACCCCATAATGTTATTGGGTTCGGGTGTAACCCGAACCTAACAAAACAACAGCAGCGGCAGCAGCGTGCCGCTGCTGCACGCCGTGGCCGGCCAGCGACGCTGGCGGCGGCGAGGAAGCCCCGTCGGCGGCGGATCTGGCCGCCGGCGACGGTCAGCGAGAGAGAGGGAGAGAAAGAGAAAGAGAGAGAAAAAGAAAAACTGAAAGAAGAAAGAGAAGAAAAGGAAGAAGAAGAAGAAGAAGAAAAAGAAGAAAAGAAAGGAGAAGAAGAGGGCGGCGGCGGCGCTCGGCTTGAGGGCGCCGGCCACCGGCAAGGCCGCCGGCGACGCGCTGGCCTCCGGCCGCGGGTCGTGCCGCTGGTTAAAAGAGCGTGAGGGGGGAGAGAGAGAGACCGAGAGTTAGAGAGAGAAGAAGAGGGTTTTGAGAGGGAGAGGGGGAGAGAGAGATTTTTAAAATCAGAAGGAGAGAGAGATGGCGGTGGGAGATGGTCAAAGGCGGTGGAAAGGAGAAATCCAGAGAAGGGAAGAAGGGGAAAGAAAAAGAAAGAAAGGGATTTTTGTTTTTTAATTGTTTAATTGAATATTATTTAATTCGGTCCAAAGTTGACTAGCCCAGAACGGTCCCAAAATTACCGAAAATAGATAATATTATCCTGAGCCATAAGATGAAAAACGGTTTAAAAAAATTCAGTCTAGTTTGAAAATTAAAAATCTTAGAAGATTTCGCCGGTATTGGCGACACCGGTTTGGCCCGATTTTCAATAAATTCAGAAAAATCTCCAAAAATACCCTAGCGTAGATCATATGATTCTAAGACACAAGGTGAAAGTAGATTCCTAAAATTTCACTCTGTTTGTGAATTAAAATCGTAAAGCCGATTATTGGTATCGGTCGACACCGACTACAGAGATTTTCCAAAATAATGCAGAAAAATACCAGAAAATTCTGAAAAATCTAAAATATTGAAAAATAATATCAAAAATTGAAATCGGCTAAATCAGATGACCAGGAAGGTCAGATCAACTTTATACGTCGTATCGAGTACTGATACTGTGATGCGTATATCAAGGATTAGGGGGTTACAAAAACACATCCAACACTTGGTACAGCTAAGGACTTCAGCACAAAAGTGCTCACAAAAAGAATACTACCCGGGAAATAATGGCGTTGTTGGAGTTAGACCATTGCCATGCTCATCTTATTGTGCAGGTCCCACTCTACTCTGGGAATAAGCAGCAGTGTGTGCGTAATAAAAACATATGCAGTGATAAGAGGTAGAAATAATCCAGCCCACTTGTGCAGACGCCCAGACTAAAAAGAAAAGAATTGTCTATCATTCCTATATAACCAAATGACCCGGGCATTAGCTGCAACCCATGTTCCCACTTAACACTTAAAGCCAGTTTCAAGATCACAACTTGCCATCAAAATCCACGGACATTCTGGGAAGCCCGAAATATTTAAGTCATATATACTTCTGGGAGGCCCAATATATGTTCCCACACTAGTTTCATGTGAAGCCCGATGCAACACGAGAGTGGAGTTCAATGTGAAACCTGATGAGACTAATGTTGGTCCCCATAGATGGCAATGGAGATTCTTGTGAATATGGGTTAAGCAGAGATGTAATTCCCTTGTGACATAGACGGAAGTGGTAGATATTCAATCATGTTCAGTCAAAATCCACTGACAAAACCCCTTGAATCCATAAGATATAACTAGGTAGCTACTTTGTTAAAAAAAACTCAAAAAATATTATTAATAAAGTCTAAATACAGTCTACCCAAATAGGCTCTATACATAAAAGTTCTAAAACTACTCAAACTCAATTTTAAAAAAAAATACCACAAGGACCCAATCTTAAAATAAGACTCATATGTTCACTCAAACTCTAACAAAAAGAAACTAAAATAAAATAAAATAAAAGGTTGAAAAAGTTGCCACATATCGTGCAGAATATTCTGGCATGAGCACCTGAACTTTGCTTGACAAAGTTTTAGAGGCTTATGGAGGTGTCATCCATGTAGCACGGACACGAACACAGGTGTCGGACGCAACACAGACACGGACACGGACAAGGACAAGGGACATGGCAAAATCCAAAAAAAGATAGGGACACAGCAAGTAAAATTTATTATTATTATATATAGATAAATTTCTTCCTCTTTTCTAATTTTTTGATTTTCTCTCATACTTTTAAAGAAGTATATTGTTTTCAATTTTTTCATTGGCACATTTTTAAAAAAATATTTCTACACAATTCTATTTATGTGAATAGAATAATAATAATTAACTTGCCAAAAAAATAATCAAATATGAATAATTAATTTTATTAAAGGTAAGATGGTGTAACACCCTGATCCCAAGGATACAGAGACTTTATGGCGACGTACATACGCGAGGTGGAAACACCCTCACGCGTACGTTAAGCCTCAGTACAGGACATAGCTTCCATATACACAAGGGTTCCAGCAGGAAATAAATACAAGAATACCTGCAGAAAGAGGTTAGTGATCATAACAGGTATCAAAACAGGGATAAAGAAGATAACAGAAATAAATCGTAAAGATACCTATGAATAGTCTCGATGAGGACTCTCCTATGTGACTCAAGGCACTATCTGATCATACGGTAACTCGGATCTCCAACCTGGGCACGCAAACCCAGGGTCGTCAGAAAGCGACCTAGTGAGCGGAAAAATGAAGGAGGCAGTAATATATACAATAGTAATACAAGTACGATACTAATATATAATACATAATGTGGGACTAGTGATACCATATAATAAGGATATAATAAGCTGTAGAAATAGATAAACATGTCATCTTTTCTTATCATCACTACCTAGCCGGTTATCATCGGGTCATGTCTATAGTCTTTCCGTGTCCAGTTTATAGAATAAATGGTGACGTGATAGAAATGAACATGCAGTGGTGACGTGGTAGAAGTGAACATGTAGATGGGCATATGGATTATCACCATAATACTGTGTTGTGCATGTACAGTAATGATATCTGCTATACAGAAAACAGAATATATGCAATGCAGAGCATACTTGTGCATGAGGAGTATGCCACTACAGACAGTGTAACATGTACCAGGTAAAGTAACAAGTATACAGGTAACATGATATCGAATAAAGTATCATGAACAGTAACAAGTATATCTACACAATAGTATACATGTATCAGGCAAGTCATGTTCTTTAGACAATAATAGCAATCAGTACCACCTGGTATTTTAATCAATCTCTTCCAGTGTCTCATACCACTGGCAGTTCATACTGGAGCCCGCACTCCAGTCGAACCCATTCGGACATGGCCTACAGGTACCATTATCCCAACGAGAGAGTGACCAAATAACAAGTGTTCCCGATGTCACTATTGTGTATACTGTTTTATTATGTTAATTGGAAACCCATGGTCGAGGAGCTCTAGTCAGGTGGGTGTATCCCGTGCATACCCGGGACAACGGCCTTAAACAGATCCCTGGCTGCTGAGACCAGGGCCAGCCCGCTAAGGCTGTTAACATGTAACAGGATCTCAATGAGCTAAAACAATAACGGGAAACGAGAGCTCATGAGTAACAGATGGTAGCCAGCACTACCCCGTCCCCTGCAGTGGGACAAATAATGGATCCAGACATCCATCCGACAAGATCTAGTCAACTGTCAAGTCTCCCTCATACCCAAGTTCTCTTTATTATCTTTCACTATATAGTATATCAAGAACAAGTACATGATATGGTACATGTAACACGATAACATAACATGAGCTCTGTTGATAGCACAAAACAAGATAACGGGAAACGGGAACAATAGATGTGAGATTCCACACATCGCATATCAACAGCTCATGTATCTGGTAACGGGGATAACAATATCAGTAACGGGAAACAATCATATAACATGAATACGGTAACATGTCCCAATATCAGTACGGGAAACAATCATATAACATGAATACGGTAACATGTCCCAATATCAGTAACGGGAAACAATCATATAACATGAATACGGTAACATGGAACATGTATTGCATGTGTAACAGGGATATGGAAACATGACATGCAGGTGTAACAGTGATAGTAATCATGATATAACTGTAACAATAATATGAAATGCGGTAGTCCGTGCTTTGGTCTCTCCGTGTACCAGTGGAATGTATATGTGTAGCAATAATTCGTGTAATGTCTATGTAATAACAGTGATCAGTGCATCCATGTAATGAGGATATCAATATAACATGACGGTATCCAGTGTACTAGTACATCCGTAGGTCACAAACATGCAGTACGCAATGGTTAGACGTGTACATGAAACTACATGAAAGCTACATAAAAGACCGATATCCAGGGTAACCGATATATACATGCACTACAGTGCTTAGTGTACCAGTGGGTCGGTAAGGGTGATAGTGGAATAGTGACAAGATCTCGTATAATGAAGTACGCGTGTCTTGGTGTACATGTAGCCGTGTGGTATAACCAAACGAGTATCAGTGGACATGTAGCTGTATTATGGAACCATAATAGTGATCCATGAGGTAACAGTGTCTAGTGGTACGTTTTACTCAGGAACATGATTAACTTCAGAATCTCGTTAACTAACCAATCATCCCGTATCAGGTTTTATTATGTTTTAATTACAAGAATTTCCCAATGCAGTAATCACGTTTTATTAAGGAAGCAATCAAGCATTTTCACTAAACATGATAAAAATATAATTTAGAAAATAAAAATACTCACAAACTGGTCATGAGAAGGTAGCTCTCTTTTCCACGATCGCAACGGATCCAGAATCGTCCAAATCGGAGTCCAGATGCTCCCGATAATCGCTCGAAAACCAAAAACCGATATAAAAGGTTAGATATGTAATAACTGCAAATATTCAGGGGGCTATTTAAAATTTTTCAGGAGCCCCAAAGTAAATTAAAATCTCATAGGGGCTAAAATGTAATTTTACCTTTAACGGGTTCGGGTTTGGGTGTAAACGGGTCGGGTTTGGGTTTTCCACCTAAAGAAGCAACCAGCAGCAGCAGGCATGCGGCTGCTGCTGCCGCTCTCACGCGCTCGCCGCCCGGCCGGTGTGGCTGCCCCACCAGCGCGGCTCTGCTCCGGCGCCGGCGCCACTCCGACGCCCAGGGCCGCTGAACAGCCCTACAGAGAGGAGGAGAGAGGGGGTGGGGCCTGACGCCCACCACCACTTGCGCCGCCGGCGCTTGGCCGGCCTCCCGTGCCGCCGCCCGTGGTCTGCAGAGATAGAGGGAGAGAGGGGGAGCTGGGGCTGTGAGAAAGATAGAGAGAGAAAAGAAAAGAGAGAGAGAGGAGAGAGGTGAGAGAGAGAGAAAGGAGAGGGAGTTATGGGGGGAAGAGAGAGAGGATTTTTAAAGAGGGGGGCAAAGGCGGTGGAGAGGCGGTGGGAGATTCTTCCAGAGAAAGGAAGAAGAGGAAGGGAAAAGAAGAGAAAAGAAAAAGATTAAAAATAATATATTTGAATATTATAATATTGGCTCAATATTTGACCAGCTCCGAACAGTGCCCAAACATTACAGAAAATAAAGAATATTATCCTGAGACGTAATATGAAAACGGTTTGCAGAAATTCTGTCTGGTTTGTAAATTAAAAATCCCGGAGTGTCTCGCCGATACCGGGCGACACCGGTTTGGCCGGAGTTTTGATAAATTCAGAAAAATTCTCAAAAATACCCTAACGTAGATAATACGATTCTAAGGCACATGGTGAAAGCGGATCCTCAAAATACAACTCCGTTTGTGAAATAGAAATCGTAGAGCCGGTTCTCGGTATCGGTCGACACCGACTACGGAGATTTTTCAAAATAATCAAGAAAAATTTCAGAAAAATCCTAAAAAATCTAAAATATTAGAAAATGATTTTTGAAACTGAAATCGGCTCAATCGGACTACCACGGAGGTCAAATAAACAATATACGCCGTATCGCGTACAGATACTGTGATACGTACATCAGGGAGCAGGGGGTTACAGATGGAAAACAAAATAAAATCTAAATAATTTACATCTATATCTTCTATAAATTAACAAATAGAACAAAAAAATTATTTAATTAATATCTCACCTACTCATGATGTGTTTAAATTCTGCTAGCATATTTGCTTATGTTAGAATGATATTTTTTTATTTTTTTTAAGTGAGATGCGAATTTTAGATATTTAATACATGATCTTTAAATTTTACTTAATGTCATGGCATTGGACACGATGTTGACACGTGATTTTATGATTGTTACACAGCATCAGAGTGTCAATACGTGTCGGACAAGTATCTTAGAAGTGTCGGTGTCCGATACGTGTCCGATACGGACACGACACTCACTTTGTAGTGTTTGTGCTTCATCATGTCATAACAGTGGTTCTAATTTATAGTTTGAAAGATGTCTCCTAAACTAGAAGTTAATCCAAATTTAGCTTCTATTCCTAGAGCATTTGGACTTTTTCTATCCAAACATTCCAGAAATACTTCTGGAACCTATGCTACATCACGATGGATACTGGTTGAGTCCAAGGCCAAGTTTGCTCATTGATGACTTGTTAGCTTGGCCCATGATTAAAAGGGGGGGTAACATATGGTGTTAAGTATAATATCAATCACATCATATTGTGTCTGACTTGTATAAACCTAGGTAACACAGGCACTTCAAACAAAGAGCTGTGTCATGTTAGAATGTGTCCGCACGTGTCAGATACATGTGTTAGGCTCGCTTCTATTTTGTATGTATTTTTCAAAATTTACATGTGTCAGTGTGTCATGTCATGTATTGCACGTGTTAGTGTGCATGCAACAAAAGAATGAATATTGTATAAGCTATTCTCAAATCTTTACTATATATAACTCCAAAAGTGACAAAGTCCGTGTTTGGATGCGGCCATGGCCCTACAATGACAACTATCCACTTCCAATACCGAGCAATCAACATGAAAGAGGAGAAATTTTGGGTAAAATGATTTTAGCGAGTCTAGAGTTTTTTTGAGAGAAAAGTTGGTCCTTTATAGTTAATAATGGTTGCTCATCCCTAAAAGATTAGATGTGTCTCTCTATTTCCTCCCTTCTCCATAACCCTACCACGTGAATGTGCAGAGTATCGTGCATGGAATCTTGCATATTACTATTGATTATAGTTTGTTATCATCAATATGAGAATTACACCACAAAGAAAATTTTTGGTGCTAACATTTGTTGTTGTATCTGCTCTCATATTTAGGTGAATTTTGAATTTAATCTAAAACTTATCTGATAACTTCTCCAATAGAAAATGTCATATATCATGTCATTTGTCTATTGGATATCTAATATGTCATATGTGTCTAGTAGAAGATTGTATAGTTTAACTCCATATCTTCCTACAGTGACTGTTGGTTTTATACCATGAGATCCGCTATGTTCCATTCCAAAAATTCCCAATGCTTTATCACTCGTGAAAAATCCTTCTTGTTTCTTGTATTCACTGAAAGATAACGAACTTTGAACATATGATGTCATCACCAAAGTGTTTCATGATCCCAAGTAGCTAGTGGACAGATATCAGCCACTTGTATTTCCACTTAGATGGTTCCAGTGAACTTCAACATGTCTGACACCATGGCAAGCACTTGGCGAAACAGTTTCCTTCACAAATTTCAGGCACATACCAAACCTAGGATCTTCAGAAATTTTAAGTGCAGAATCAGTTGATGCAAACTTGATTCAGTTAAGCTATATATATAGAGAGAGAGAGAGCTTGAAGGTGTAAGCCATCAAGCCTAGTCATGGCGGTCTTTTATTATGTAAAGCATAAATACTTAAGCGATTAGACTCAACAGCACTATTCGGAAGAATTTTTTCATCTGATGAAACCTAGATGTTTACCTCATTTTATTGGTCACTCGATAATCTGTTCCTGATAGGAGTCACTTGCATGCTCTTGTTGTGCTTCTTCTAAGTTTTTTGCTTTTATGATGCAATCTTTGTCAACTCATCGTTTTGATTCGGCTGTTGGTTTTCAGGGAGTAGCAAAGGCTGTGGGTGACTGGTACTTCGACCGGTCAGCAGTAAAGGCTATAGACTGCCCATATCCCTGTGACAGGACTTGCCACAATCTCATATTCAGGAGCAATAACTAGATCATTCACTCATTTATTTGGCCCAAATCTTTCTCCAGAAGATTCAACAACCATTTGAAGTAGCATAAATTCATATGAGTATTGAAATCAATAACAAGGCATGAGCCAGCAGCAAAGGATGCAACCCAGCAGTGAGCGGAAATCATCAAACATTTTGATTCTTTTGTGGCTGTGTGCAACAAAGCAATTGGTATAGAAATCTGGGGGATATGGAACTTATAACAGATACATATGCACATTGCATTGTATCTTTTAGTAATTCTTATGTGATGAATGTCTCATTCATTTTTTTCCTATAGACTAAAGAAAATCAATATATGAATGTCTTATTCATTCTAGTCTTTTGCTCTGAAAAACGAGTGATAGAAATATTAAGTTTGATGAGCTGCAGATTACTTGAGCATACAGATTTTTTCTTGCTTTCTAGGATTCTAGAATGGCAAAATGATAACAGGAATCATGAAATTTTGTTCTCATATGAACCAATTTCTTAAATTTTTTTTGTTTCATTAAAAACTTAATGAAACGCTGGGGGTTGGTCCCCAAAAACATATTGTATCAGCTTGTCCTTGAAACTAAAGGTCCAACACAATCAGCCGACCAACGTTTGATATTGTGAATCCTCATTTCTAAAATCAAAAATGATCGATGGTTTGAATGAAAATATGTATCTTGTGGAATCATACTGAATATCTTGTCAGGGTCGTTGAAGGATCTATCAATTCTGTTATTGTGCATAGTGAGAATGGCCCTCATGCGTTCAAAGATTCCTTCACTTCACTTTTTTGAGTTGAGAAAATAAGTGACATCTATTACAATAAAAGTTGATTGGGAATTTGGAATCCCTTTTCAGATTCCTGTAAGTGCTTCTGCTTCCTCATTGTTCACACTCACAAGTACACCTGTCCAGTTTTTCCTCTTCTAACCAATCACATTTAAATTAAGTATAAAAAAAAAATACAAATAGCAAAAACAGAGAGGATCTCTACAGAAATTGAAATTTTCTCACCCAAAAAAGAAAAAAATCTCACTTTATTTACCTCTCTCTCATCACTCAAGAAATCATTTACACCAAAAAAAAAAAAAAAAAAAAAAACTCAACAATCTCTCCCAGAATGCTCACCATGAGCTTCATGGGTCTCTCTCTCTCTCCCCACCTCTCCATATATCCAAATTAACCCTTAAAAAAAAAAAAATCAACAAAAACTTGAAAACTTCAATCCATATGTACTCAGTTTGTCGTCTCCGGTCCCCCGCTGAGGCTCGACGCCGACGCCAGCGCCACCGCCTGGGCCCACACCTTTAACCTCGCCTTCACGTCTCTAGGATTATCTCCTAAAATCATTAAAAGAAACAAAAAAAAACACAGAATCTTTAAAAAAATCACGAAAGAATAACAATAAAAGAATCAAATTAAGATTCACTCCACTCACCAGGGCTGGAGATTCTCCAGTTCCCAATCGGCGAGTTTCCACCGCTGCTGGTATCGACTCCGGAGAATCCGCACGGAATCTCCACCGTCCAATCGCAGGGCAGCTCGAGGCCGAGCTCCCTGCAGGCCTTGACCTCCTCCATGTCCATACAAATGGGCCCGGAGTCTGGACCCCCGGGCCGGACCAGCACCCGGCAGCACTGCTCCATGCTGCTGGACCTCTTCATCTCCCAGGCCCGGTCCACCCACCTCTCCCTCTCCCTCTCCCTCTCCCTCCTCCTCCCCCGAGCCCGGCCCCTCGCCTCCGTCTCGCTCGCGTGCTCCTTGGCCCACGGCCCGGCCCGGTCCGGCGTCCCCGGCAGTGACACAGCTCCTTTATTCGTCATGAAATAGTCGCTATCGTCGTCCTCGACGGCGATCATTGAGTTGTTTTTGTTGGCGGGGATTGATGACCTGTTGTCGTTGTAGTTGTCGTCTTCCGACATCTCTGCATCGGCGTCCTCGCCGTCCGAGGCCTCGATGGACAGTCGCGACAGGCGGTGAGCCCCGACGGGTAGTAATCGTCGTCTTCGTGGTCGTACATGAGATGAACAGTCTTCATGGCGGTCTCATCAGACGCCATGAATGATGATCTGCTTCTTTTTACTGTTGTCGTTGACGAAGAGAGGAGGGAGTTTTGGTTTGCTAGTGATAAGAATTGTGCAGTCGTGTGCGCACCTTTATATTAGGGTCAGGGGTGACAAATTACTGTTTTGGCCTTGGATTATTATTTTAGTGGAAGATTTTGGATTTAAAAATTACAAAGTGGCGGAGATTCTCTGGAGATTATGCTGTTTATTAGAAACAAATTAAATTATGGAATGTTCTTGGTGTCTGTGTAGTTGTCGTGATACTGTTATTAACCCCAAAAAAAATTGTTGTGATACTGTTTTATAGAAATAAATGGTGAATTTTTTTTTTTTGTATATTAGAATCAATTGATTTTTGACTAGGGGCGTGTTTGGGTTGCAAGGAAGTGGGCGGAAGTAAGGAAATGGGGAAGTGTAATTGCTCACTTCCCCGTCTATCCAAACACCGGAAAAGAAAAATAAGAAAACTCGTTTTCCTTTTCTCTTTTCTTCTTTACACAATCATTTCCTCACTTTCAGAGTGCTACAGTTAATTTTGTGGTCATGTAAATCTCATTGTAGTACAAACAGCTAATTTTTTGATCATGTAATCTCATTTGCATTCTAATTACAATCTATTTTTTTATTTTTTAATTAATTTTATTTTAATATTATTTTGTGGTCAACTTTGTGGTCAACTTTTCCACTTCCACATTGCCATCCAAATACCGGAAAAGACATAATATTTTTCAAGCCACACTTTCCACCAACATCCAAACACCAGAAAACTTATTAACCAATTCCCAAATTTCAAAAGAAGCTATTACCACTTTCTCACTTTCACCCTTAACCAAATAGGTCCTAGATCTTGACTCAACTCAATCATTGATTGGTACCCATCAAGCGTCCACTAAATGAGATTGGATTTAAATGCCAGTTAACTTCCACTTTGATTCTGCAATAATTCATATTTCCTCTCTTTGTTTGATTCAGGGTACTTGCTAAATTGACACACTTTTTCTTTTTCTCTTTTGAAAAGATATATTAAGATCTAAGCTAGTTTTACCAACAATTATCATCCTTTCTTTTCCCTAACTCTTAGTTAAGTTCAAGACAAGAATGTAAGATAAGTTTTACTACCATTTTTTATTTGAATGTTACAATTTTCTGGTCTTTATCTAGATTTTTAAAAAGTTGTTACTTAATTAGTTAAATAATTTATTATTGGTAAAGTTGCATGATTAGTCAATAATTCTGCATTATTATATCGCATTCCCTACCGATTTATGAATAAAATGTCAGTCTAAACCGTATTTTGGTCTCTCTTACAGGTAAATCGAGAGTTTAAAGGCAAAGAAATAATAAGAGCTTAATTAAACTCATTTTCGGGTAACTAAATCCGCATTACTTGGAGGCCAAGTAAGGGAACTTCTAGAAGATATGTTGAATCTAGACTTTTGCGCATGTTAAACGAAGATTCGGACACATATACCCGAAACCAAATATACCAAGAAGGTCCCTGAAGCGCCGCGCATCTCTGCACCAAAACCAGGGATCTAGGTCCCTGGTATTGCCGCGGATCCGTGGTAATTTGGTGGGGCCACGCGTCGATTTTCGACGCGTGGCCCCGTCTCGCCTTTCAGATGCTTCTTCTGCCTATAAAAAGGGTAGGGTTTTGGCCGAAACGAAGCAGTTTTGGATTTTAGGATAGGATTTCTATGTTTTAGTGTAGAATAGTGTAGGTGTTCTTCTTCTTCTTTCTTTTGTATTTGTATTTCATTTTTAGATCTTGTAATAGGGCTGAGAGATTCAGAGAGAGATGGAGAGGGATTGATGTAATAAATGGTGATAATTTATGTAAATGTGCCTCCTTTCTTCTCCAATGTAATCTTCTCCATCTTCTACATGATGCTTAGCTAACTTTTCTTCTCATGGCAATCTAACTACTAACCACTAACCATCTAACCTTACTTGATAATCCACATGAATGTAATAGCCTCTACAAGGCCTTGCTCTTGCAAGAACCATTGATGGCTTATGATGATGGGTTCTAACATTCTAACATTTCTAACACCTAACCCACTAACTTGCTAACTTGCAATGTCTTCTTTATTTCATGCTCACCTCTAACCGGTTTTGATGATTTAATAGTACCTTGCAACTTGTTATGTGGTATTGATGTGTTGTTTGAATGTAGAAGACCAATCTTATGAGCCATGCTTTGTATCGTCTCTTGAAGCCAAGGATTAGTGATGGCCAAGGATCCATGTGAGGCAACTATCACTAAGAGGTTAGCATGGTTAGTGGAGCAATTAGTAGTTAGTAGCCATGAGTTTTCTTTTATCTTATTTTAAAAATCATTTGTTTTTACCATCGTCTTTGTTCATTTTTGTTTACATTTTCTTTACCACAAGCTTCACATTCTTTTCTATTTTGTTTTCCAAACCACTTCTCTTTCGTTTTTCACATCGACGTTTTTCATCGCCTTTCCTCACCTATCACTTCTGGATTCCTTTTCTTTTATTTTCTTTTTCTAATTCTTTTAACAAAGAAGAACTGTTAACAAACGACGTGAATAGAGACTGTTAATGCTTCAATCGCCTCTCATCTCTGTGGATTCGACCCGTTGAGCCAATGCTATAACGGAAGTATCGAGGGAACATTAGCACATACAAACTTTTCATTGATTTCATAAAACATACGTTTTCAGGTGCTAGTTCCGCTCCGATCAATTTTTTGGCGCCGTTGCCAGGGAATGGGAATGGTTTTGATTTCACGTTTTTGTTAACATTTTCTTCTCTGTTTTGGTGTGCAGGACATTCTTTATAGGATCTTAACATTATAGAACAAAAACTAGTTTTGCATCTCCCTGCTCTAAAAAGCAGGGACCCAGCTTCTAAAGAAAAGCCACGCAAACGCGACATTGGCCGCGCCAACGTGACTATTTTGTGATCATTGTGTATCTTGTTGTGCTGGGATGTGTTCATTGTAATAGCTAGTGGATCTGTACTATTACTTTCCTGCTTTGATTGTCTAAACACCACAATAAACTAAAGAACTAAAATACAGTATTTAGACGCTTTTGAAACGGTTTAGACATTTACATTTAGGCACGTGTCAATTCAATTCCAATATACTGTATTTTGTTCTGTTGTGATCTAGATTGAGGTGTACATATGGCATTACATATAGCATAGGACAAACACGTTGATGATTTATTCGCTTTGTGTTATCTTATTATCTATATTGCACATTTGCATGAATTGAACTTAAGGGCAAAACCCATACAAGATAAGGTGGGGATTTCATCACCCTTTCTTGGCCCAAAAAATCACCTCCCCACTCACACAACCCAAGCCCTAATAAAAATTGATAAACGTTGGCCCCTAGGGACATCTCGGACTCATTAAGAGATTGATCAATGATGGAACTTGTTTTAAATCTTACTCTTGTGAAATCAGTGTTTAAGGTTGGGGATTAAGAGGTTACGCCTCGAAGATACCGTGATTTGGCGTAATTAAGGCCCATTGCTTACGCACGGATACCTCCCACCGTATTTTGCCCCTACCTGGCCGATTAGCTTGTGGTCGGATTCATACAACAACCTCTCCCGGATAATCGACCAGTTAGGAGTCGTCTAGGTCTAAATCAACCTTAACATAGGCTTGTTTTGATTTCTTCTTTTCTTTTTATTTGTTGTTTGCTTTTTCTTTTTTGTTTGTGATTGTTTGTGAAATGGAATTCAACTATAACAATTCTTTCAATCCTAAAATGAATCCATATTTCACACCGACCCTATTTGTTTCGGATAATTCCAATCCGGCTTTTTACAATAAGAACCAACCAAATACACCGGGTTGGACTTATCCGAATCAATACAACCCATACCCACAATCTTATGACTATAATTTCTAAAATAATTTCAACTCTTCACAGAGTCAATGGGGATTCACCTCCCCCGAGTTAAATTTTCAACCTCCTTGTCCACCGTGTCCACCTTGTCCACAATTTACACAATATTCATTCCCATATTTTGCTTCCTATACTCCTTTTTCTGGACCTCCCATTGAAGAAAAATCTGAGTTAGAAAAGAGTATAGAAGCCAACCTATAAGAGGCCGAGCGACAACGTCAAAAAATGTTGGCCTCTCCAATTCTATAATATTTTCAAGAGTCTTACTCAGTTCCACCTTCTCATAATCAACAACCATTTGCCCTAAAACCGAGTAAGGAACTCTTGTGTGAGTCCAAGCTTCAATCTCAAAATATTTTGGACTCACAGTCTTCACAAAATTTTCAAAATCAAGATTCTTATACTCCTTTTCTGGACCATCTACTTAAAGAAAAATCAAGTTTAGAAAAGAGTATAGAAACCTTGCAGGAGTCAGCTTTACAATTTCAAAAATCTTCTTCTCAGTCTATTGATAGGTTGAAATCACAATTAAGTCAATTGGTCAACATTCATAGGAATGAGGAAACTCTCTCTTATCAACCTTTGACCAATCCAAATATCTCTAACTCTATCAATTTGACCCATGACTCTTGTTGTTTTGGAAACAAAGATTTCTATACTCCTTTTCTAGAACAACCACTTGAAGATACATCACATCTAGAAAAGAGTTTAGAAGTCTTGAAAGAATCCGCGTTAAAATTTTAAAAATCTTCTACCGAGTCTATCAATAGGTTGGAAACACAATTGAGTCAATTGGTTAGCATTTATAGGAATGAGGAAACTCTATCTTATCAACCTTTGACCAATTCAGCTATCCCAAACTCTATTGATCTGACCCAGAACTCTTGTCATTTTGAAAATCAAGATTCAATTTCAGCACACCCATCTGAACTTGTCCAAACTTAAATCCCATTGACATTTTGGCAAGTTATCCTTTTCCTGAAATTGAACTTGAGCATGAATATGATCCTGAGCTTCAACTTGGTAATTCAATTTCACTTCCTGATTCAATATTGACTGAGGTGTTTTTATCTGAATTCAGGCCTTTTCCCGAGTCAGTATTGAATCCAATGCTAGTCTATTGTGAAACTGAATCACCAATCTTTTATGATCATCATATTGAACTTGACCAATTTCATACTTTTGAAAGTCCCATTGATAAATTGGCTAGTTCTCATTTTTAAGGAATTGAACTCAATGAGGAATGTGACTTTGATCCTCAAATTTGTGATCCAGTTCAAATTCCTGAATTAATATTGATTCCTGTTTTGTTACCAAATTTGAGCAACATTTTAGAGCCAGTTTTGATTCCCATACCTGTCATTCTTGAACTTGAATCACCAATCTTAAAAAGTCACATTCTATCATGAGGAAATGAATGTGGACTAGAGTTTCATCTTCTTGATTTTGACCCACTTCCTGAACCAATCTCGACTCCCGAACCTTTATTTGACTTAAGTCTTTTTCCTGAGTCGGTAGTAGTTCCTGTACTTCCTGAGTCGAAATCAATCATTCCATTCTGGGACAAGGGTCTTGATAAATTTGACTATGAAATTATTTTGAAATTTTGGAAAATAGATAGGGTAAAACTTTTAATAAAAATCATAAATACATACATTATTCTAGTGGGTTGTATTATAGAGGTCTCTGGTGGGTTCCTTCGGACTCCACGCACATTGGATTGGGCCGCATTTCGTGGACCAATCAGACCACCACCTTGAGGTAATTTTTCCTTCCCTCTCTATCTGTTTCATGCATTCATACATCACGATGCATTAAGGCAATTGTAATACCCCGTTCCCGGAATACGTACTTAGTTGCGTATTCAGATTTTCCGATCGTATTTTTTCGATTTGTTTCCTGTAATTGTTTTGTATTATGAATTCTTTATATAATTGTTTTGTCTTGGTTTTGGATTCGTGGACTCGGAGTCAGCCATAGTCTGAACCGAAGGCCCGATCATAGTATATTATTCGATTTAGTCTTTCTGATGTGTAGATTTGACCGATTTCAGTTTTAAATATTATTTTCCAATATATTAGATTTTCCATGATTTTCTAGATTTTTCTGGAATTAAAATGAATTTCTTCAAAACCGGTGTCGGCCAGTTCCGCTGACCGCTTCCCGGATTTTTAATTCACAAACCACTTGGAATTTCTCGAAGAGTCTTTAGACGATTCTTCTTAGAGTAATATTTCCTACCTAAATCCTTTTTCTAAAGATTTTACGAATTTCTGGATATTCCACGGAGTCGGTAGATAACCGATTCCAGGATTTTTAATTCACACACAGCTAGGAATTTCTAGATGGTCCTTTAGACTTTAATTCTTAGAATCACATTTCTTACTTAAATACTTTTTCTGAGGATTTTATGATTTTATGGAAATTCCTTCGGAGTCGGTAGGTAACTGATTCCAGGATTTTTAGTTTACAATCGGAATTGAATTTCTGAATTCCGCTTTCACTTTATGTCTTAAAATCATATTTTCTTCTTTAATACATTTTCTGGGATTTTTTCGGAATTTATCAAAATCCGGCCGACCCGGTGTAGACCGGTATCGGCGGTTGACTTCCGGATTTTTAATTTGAAAACGGGATTTTATTTCTGAAAACCGATTTCATATTATTCCTCAGGATGACGTTTTCTACCTCCGGTTATTTTTGGGGATTTTTCGGAGACAGTCGATTTTTCAACCTTATTATTATATTATTATTTTTCCTAAATCTTTCTTTCTTTCTTTCCTTTCTTTTCCTTCTTTTCCCACCGACTCCACCTCACCCCCTCATTTATTTCCCCTCTCCCATCCATCAATCTCTCTCTCTCTTTTTCCTTTTCTTTTCTTTCCTTTTTCCTTTCTTTTCTATTCTTTTCCTTCTTCTTTTCTTTCTTCTTCTTCTTCTTCTTCTTCTCTTGCGTGGGCGACACCGAACCAAGCCCATCACCGCCGGCGTCTCCGGCCACCGCGACGCCGGCGAAGACCCCAACTCCGGCCATCTCCTTCCTCTCTCTCTTTTTCATTTCTTTCCTTTTCTTTTCTTTTTCAATTTCTTTCTTCCCTCTCTTTCTCCCCGGATCCGGCCACGTTCACCACCGCCGACTCCTCCTCTCCTCCGGCGCTGCCCCGGCGAGGGCAGACCGCCGCCGGCGTAAGGCCGGCGGCCTTGGGCGCGGCCAGGGGGCCTCGGGCCCCCTGTGCTCTGCTGTGGAGGGGGCGGGGCCCCCTCCTTCTTCTCCTCGGGGTGGCCGGCGCCACCCCGATTCGGGCCACCGCCGGCGGTGAGCCGGCGGCCGCGGGCGGCCAGGGGCCCGCCTGGGCCCCTGTGCCTCTGTTGAGGGGGGGGCAGAGCCCCCCTCTTTCTCTGCTGGAGGGGGCGCAGCCCCCTCCTTCTCCTCTCCTGGGGTGGCCGGCGCCACCCCGTTCTGGCGCCGCCGGCGCTGTGCCGGCGGCCGCGGGCAGCCAGGGGCCACCTGGGCCCCTGTGCTGGGGCGGAGAGGGGGGCAGGCCCCCTCTCCTTCTCTCTGTTGAGGGGGGCAAAGCCCCCCTCTTTCCTTGCTGGCAGGGGGGCAACAGCCCCCCTGTGTTCTGTGGAGGGGGCGGCGCCCCCTCCTTCCTCTGCCGGCGGCCGGCGCCGCCCGGCGCAGCCCCCGGCCGGCGGCCAGGGCCGAGTGCCCCCAAGGGGGGGCACTGTGTGGGTGCGGGAGGGGGCAGCAGCCCCCCTTCTTTTTCTCTCTCTCTCCTGTCATCTCTCTCTCTCCTGTCATCTCTCTCTCTCCTGGAAGTCTCTCTCTCTCTCACTGTTTCTCTCTCCTCTCTCTTTCTCTCTCCTCTCTTTCTCACTCTAGCTCTCTCTCTCTCTCTCTCATTCTCTCTCACTGCAACCTCTCTCTCTCTCTCTCACTGTTTCTCTCTCCTCTCTCTTTCTCTCTCCTCTCTTTCTCACTCTAGCTCTCTCTCTCTCTCTCTCATCTCCCTCTCTCTCTCATTCTCTCTCACTGCAACCTCTCTCTCTCTCTCACTGTTTCTCTCTCCTCTCTCTTTCTCTCTCCTCTCTTTCTCACTCTAGCACTCTCTCTCTCCTGATTCTCTCTCTCTCTCATCATCTCTTTCTCTCTCTAAAGAGAACCCTAATTCTCTCTCTAGACTCTCTCTAGAAATCTCTCTCTAGATTCTCTCTCTAAAAATTCCCACTTTCTCTCTCTAGGTTTCCTCTCTCTAAAAATCCCCATTTTCTCTCTCTAGGATATCCCTTTCTCTCTCTACATTTTCTTTCTCTAGAAATCCCTTTCCCTCTCTAGACTTTCTCTCTCTACACTTTCTCTCTCTAAAAATCCCATTTTCTCTCTCTAGACTTTCTCTCTCTAAACCTCTCTTTCTCTCTCTAATTCTTTCTCTCTCCTCTTCCCTCTACATATTTATATCAGGTTATGGCGCATCCCGAACTTCAGTGGATTACGGATATTTCGGTATATTGGTGACTCAGGCGAGTGTTCTCACTCGCTACCCTCTTACTTCTTATTTCATTGATTATGCGCATGTTCTCGCTTTAGCTTTCATGTATTTTATTTCATGCTTTATATCTTTTATTGCTTTATACTATGCGTGGCCGACCCTTCGTGGTCGTTGTATTCTTGGTTTCGGATATGCTGTCACTCGCCCTGCTATTATTTCAGACCAGTTAGTTACATGCTTCCTTTTAACACATGTATATCACCTGACATCTAGAGTGTTATCACCTGACCACCTGACATACTACTATTTGGCTAGACCCTCTTGGTATGACCTGACTTACCCAGACTATTATCAATCTCTTGACATAACTTACCACCTGATTATTATCAACCTCTTATATGTTTGGTTGCTTATTCATTATCACCATCCTATCATGCTATCACCTTACACCCAGCATGATAACTTGACTTGTGATTATTACCTTTACGGGAACTTGACTTATTATCCTGTATCATGATCAGTGACCTGTATATTGTATTCCTGCTTTACATGCAGTGACCTGACTATATAGTACTTATGTACTCCTTATTCCTGATCATGTCTATTTCCTGTTTTCCCCGTAAAGTGATAATTAAACTAATGAATCCTAAAAAGTACCAACTTGTATTGGGTCGGGGGAAACATGCGGATATCGATATGTGTTCGTGTTTACAGTGGCTTTAGGTTGTGCACTATATCCGGTCTGACCTGTGGTACTCCAGGGGACCGAGGGGAGAGCTGGCTCCCTTATTCCTTACTTCATTATTATAAAGGGCATTCATAAGTCCCTCCTGGATAGGCCTCGCGGCTGTTTCCGTCTCCATGCAGCGGAATACCCTTGACCGTGGTCCCGGGCATGCACGGGACCCACTGTAAACATAGTTCGTTGATACCCCCGCTTGTTTCCAATAACAACCTCGACTTTCTTATATATGGATGTATGTGAGTTGGGATATATACCGGGTATACACCGAGACACATACCTAGATATATGGGTTAGATGAGTAATAATAAGTGTCATAATAATCGGCTCTTTAAGTTGTAAGTAGAGGTATGTGGAATGGGACGCATACCAAAGCCTACATCTTAAATAGCTATGAATTTGTGCTGTGCCTTACCGTATTTGCTTTTCCCGGACTTTATATCGGATTCCATGTATTACGAGTATTATGTTATAACTACCTGGTAGCTCGGATTGGTTTTATTTGGAATTCCTGTTTTATGATTCTCATGCCATGTCTATTCATACCTGCTCTATCTTATCTGCCTCCTGAGTATTTCCTATTTGATATATGCAATATTGTGCTCACCCTGCTTCGCCACTTGGTTTTGCTTCACCACTCGCCTGGGGAGTATCATTTGACTCCCCTGGATTCTCACGTCCAGGTCTTGGAGCTAGGAGCGTGTGTTCAGAGTAACGCAGCAGTAGCGTGGATCTTCAGCCGACCTTTCGGAGCTCCATCCTTCCAGACTCCTTTTGTGCCTCCCGAGTTTTCCTTAGCAAACTCGTGAGTGCTCTTTTACACTTTTCATACTTGTACATTCCTTGTATACCCGTATGTGAGCTCCCTTTTGTACCGTTCATATATTGTATATCTTTTGTACTCTCGCATTTGCGCATGTTAGTGATATGATATTCATGTAATATTGTAATCACTCTGGTGATGATTCTGTAATTGTATATATGTGTTGGAATGTATAATGCACCATTTGCTTCCGTACTCTGATTCTTGTTTGTACTGATGCTTAGCGTATATACGGGAGGGTAGTTCTGACCTACGTATATACGTTGCAGTGACGTCCCCGTATCCGTGGAATCGGGGCGTTACAGCAATGCATGAGATAAGTGTAGGGAAGGGTTTATTAACGTAGAGTTTTTTAGATTTTCTTTATTTTACACTTCTTTTAGGATACTTTTAGAAATCTTCCCTTTTGTATAGAAATTTTCCCTTCCTTTAAAAACTTTTTGAAACAAGAGAAAATGTTTTGATCTATTTTTAAGAATTAAGATGATCTTAGAAATTAAGGAAGCCTTAATTATGACATCTTAAACCTAGTCGAAATAATAGATCTTGTTTAAAATTATAGGCTAAGTAAGATAAATTGGAGAGATAATTTTATCTTGAATTTTTTGCTTTAGATAGTATGCACTTCACACTTACACAATTTTTGGGATGAATACAAAGACCTAAAATGTCATAAAAATATAAAAAGAATAAATAAATATATATATAAAAAAATTACTTATTAAGCTGGATAATTATGCCTCAAGAAGCATGAATACTCACGCCTAACGGTGGTCAAAAGAAACAAATACTCCCCCTTAGTTTTGTGGCCTTATTTACTCGAGTCCTTAAACCCGAGGGATGTTTTCTCATCTGTGCCCTAAAACCGTCTGATCTGAGAGTCATCAGTTAAAGGCTTACTACCCGGGTAAATTAGAAAGCCTAAGAAAACTAAGGGAAGAAAAAGAAGAAAAAGAAATATATATATATATATATATATATATATATATATATATATATATATATATATATATATATATATATATATATATAAATGGCTTGGTGGTTAGAGTTGAAATCCCATAAATCTTCACTATCACAATGTGCATATTATCTAGGTTTTATGAAATATAAAATATTCAATCCAATTTTGAATTCTTACCTTAATTGAAGACAAGATCTTGCATATAGACTAAGTTTAAGGAAAATGATTTTTGGTGAACTTATGACCTTAGATCGCTTATATTTTTGCAAAAATATTTCGAAAACTTGTCTCTCTTTCAAAATGTGTTTTCAAAATACGAACATTTATCTTCTTTCTTTATGAATTTTGTGAGTGCAATCCGCTGAAAACACTCAGCAGACAACACTCCTCCTCTAGGGGTAACCTAGAGGTTTAACGGCTTGTTGCACACACTCAGTGCAATCGTGTCACCTGCGAAAGTGGTGTAATAATATTTGTAGTATAGTTTTTCTTTTATTGTTTTACTCGGGCGAGCAAAAGATAAGTATGAGGGTGTGATTAGTCTATAATTCTGCATTATTATATCGCATTCCCTACCAATTTATGAATAAAATGTCAGTCTAAACAGTGTTTTGGTCTCTCTTGCAGGTAAATCAAGAGTTTAAGGGCAAAGAAGTAATAAGAGCTTAATTAAACTCATTTTTAGGTAATTAAATCTGCATTACTTGGAGGCCAAGTAAGGGAACTTCTAGAAGATACGTTGAATCTTGACTTTTGCGCATGTTAAACGAAGATTCGAACGCATATACCCAAAACCGAATATACCAAGAAGGTCCCCGAAGCGTCGCGCATCTCCGCACAAAAATCAGGGACCTAGGTCCCTGGTATTGCCGCGGATCCACGGCAATTTGGTGGGGCCACGCGTCGATTTTCGACGCGTGGCCCCATCTCGCCTTCCAGATGCTTCTTCTGCCAATAAAAAGGGTAGGGTTTGGCCGAAACGAAACAGTTTTGGATTTTAGGTTAGGGTTCTATGTTTTAGTGTAGGATAGTGTAGGTGTTCTTCTTCTTCTTTCTTTGTATTTATATTTCGTTTTTAGATCTTGTAGTAGGGCTGAGAGATTCAGAGAGAGATAGAAAGGGATTGATGTAATAGATGGTGACAATCTATATAAAGGTGCCTCCTTTCTTCTCCAATGTAATCTTCTCCATCTTCTACATGATGCTTAACTAACTTTTCTTCTCATGACAATCTAACTACTAACCACTAACTATCTAACCACTTACTTGATAATCCACATGAATCTAATAGCCCCTACAGGACATTGCTCTTGCAAGAGCCATTGTTGGCTCATGATGATGGGTTCTAACATTCTAACATTTCTAACACCTAACCCACTAACTTGCTAACTTATAATGTCTTCTTTATTTCATGCTCACCTCTAATCGGTTTTGATGATTTAATAGTAACTTGCAACTTGTTTTGTGATATTGATGTGTTGTTTGAATATAGAAGACCAATCTTATGAGCCATGCTTTGTATCGTCTCTTGAAGCCAAGGATTAGTGATGGCCAAGGAACCATGTGAGGCAACTATCACTAAGAGGTTAGCATGGTTAGTGGAGCAATTAGTAGTTAGTAGCCATGAGTTTTCTTTTATCTTGTTTTAAAAATCATTTATTTTTACCATCGTCTTTGTTCATCTTTATTTTCATTTTCTTTACCACAAGCTTCACATTCTTTTCTATTTTGTTTTCCAAACCACTTCTCTTTCGTTTTTCACATCGACGTTTTTCATCGCCTTTCCTCACCTATCACTTCTGGATTCCTTTTCTTTTATTTTCTTTTTCTAATTCTTTTAACAAAGAAGAACTGTTAACAAACGACGTGAATAGAGACTGTTAATGCTTCTATCGCCTCCCGTCCTTGTGGGTTCGACCCGTTGAGCCAACGCTATAAAGGAAGTATCGAGGGAATATTAGCACATACAAGTTTTTCATTGATTTCATAAAACACACGTTTTCAGGTGCTAGTTCCGTTCCGATCATTGCCCGAAAAATATCAGCTGTTTTGTCAGAATCTTTTCAGAACATTTTGTACCATATTTATTATCAGTACTAGCTTAACTTATCAATAATTAGATGTCAGCGATATACACATTAATACTTCGCCTATTTTGAATTAAAGTGGAGAATATATTTTTGTTAAACAAAGAACATTTTATAACAAAAAAATTATTTGGATAATAGTTATATTACAATTAAGTTACAGTTTTATTGACACGAACTGTAATGGAAAGGAAATAAGAATTTTAATTTCAAGCATGTCTTCTGTCCAAGATCATATTCTTGTTGGTCATCAAATAAAAAAAAATGGAGAAATAAAGTGCTAAAAAAAAAAACATTGTGAGTTCATAACCCACATGTCTCAGGATGAACACTTGGCTTTCAGAGAAAATAATAGATTTCTTTTTTTTTTTTTATGAATAATCTTCGTCAAGAGCTACTCTTTGCATTTTTCACTTTAATTTCCTCAAATATTTCACCTATATCAATTTATAATTTTCGTAACCATTGTACTTGAAGTTCCTCTCAAAGCTTGAGCCAATTAAAATCATATTATTTAACCAAAAACCAAAAAAATTCATGCTGCATAGATTGAAAATCATGTCAAAAACAAGAAAATTAGTCATGCTAAATAAATGAGGTAAAAGCAAGTGGAATTGTAATGTATGATGCGAATTTCAACACTTTATACCACCAATTCGATCAATCTCATCCGTCATTTTCAGATCTCACGCTGGGCTCCACCCGAATTACTGATCTACCCCTCCTCCCTGGTGACCAAGAAGCTGCCTGGTTGCTTCCCGCCACCACGTGGCAAGCGCCTGCCGCCGCTAAACGACACCGGCGGGGGAACACCGCTTCGTACGGCGGGGCCCAGCTTCCGGACACGTGTTGGCACAGTGGCTCCCCACGACAAAGACAGTTCAAAGCCGGTGTGTGGGTCCCATTCTGGGAGATTTATCTATTCGGATAAAGCGTCGCTTTCCGACCGCCCGATGGGAGGCGCTTGCGTCATCCTGGCCGTCAGTCTCTACGAGCGGAGACTCTCAAGGACACGTGTAACCAAAATAATGGTGCTTTGCCCTTTTTTTTCGGATTTAAAAATTAGTAATAATTTTTGTCTTTTCGATATTTACAACTCCACAATTTTCCTTTCCTTTTTTTTCCCTTTAAATTCTTCACTTTTTTGATGATGTCATGATTAGGAAGTGGATTAGTGGATAAGGGCGTGATTATTACAAGGTTAAAGAACCGATTAGCTTTTGTTAAGTGATGGCTAATTAAAGTTTCTAACAATGGCAAAGTTTGGTGTTTGATTATCTTATTAAATAAAGGGAATGAAAATTTTTAACTTTTATTTAATATCAAAGAAAAGAAATGAAAGTAGGAGAACAGTAACTTAGTTCGCAGTTAATCAATCAGTCAAACCATCCAGCTGCACTTAGAGCAGTTCATTTCATTTGTGAATCCACAGGCTGATGTTTGATTGAAAGTGATCCACAAGGAAATTTAAATATTGTCATTTTCAGCTGTCATTAACATAAAACAAACACGCATGATTTTCACGTAATATAGATTATAGATCATAAAATTGTAAACCACATATTTGAGCTACATGCATAAAGACCAAGCGATTCATAAAAAAAAGAAAGAAATAATCTTTTTACATTATATGATAATCAAGGCCTGTCTAAAAATGGTAAACGAGAGAAATGAGCACAAAATGTTAATCATTTTGCAAGTGAGATTTTAAAGTCAAATATTTTAGAGACTTCAAGTAGATTTTATCAGTATGCTACAATAACACACATAGAACATCACAATTGATATAAACAGTGATGCGGTTGCTGATTTGAAGCAAGATTTCTGCAATCTTCCTAGTAATCAATGCTTCAAGATCCCCACTTTCCGTATAATCTCAATCACTAGGTTACTTTTTTATTTGTGAAGCAGGATGGAGGTCACCCTCCGGTCTATACACACCCCATCACTAAGGGATATTACCAACGTGCCGACCGCCAGATTCAGTTACTAGGTTACTTAAAGGAGTGATGCGATTAAAGTTGGCTCACATTCAACACTCCTCTCAGTTACCACTCACTTAATCCATTAGCAAACTAATCAACTCCCTTTGACAATTAACACCCAACTAACTGTCTCACCATCACAATTAAGAGCTAAGTTAACGCGTACAAATGTCACACACGAAGTGGCTCCCCTAGTGTGAAACCCCCTCATTTTCTCACCCAAAAGAGCTGCCTTTAACCTCACTGGTCCAGAGAGATACTTAGAAAGATACACATCTTTAAACAAATAAATTGACAACAAAGTTAAAATAAATATGGATCAATTTAGTCTGAACCAAAAGGGGGACACTTGTAAACTAAATGCCAAGGATCTTTGATCATCTAAGAACGGGGAAAGGGACAAGACAGAATTCAAAGGTGATTTGATTTGATCATGTAAGCAAACCACTTCAAAGAATTATATGTGACATAACTAAGTATGTTAATGATTTGATTAATAATTTTAGTAATGTGATTGTTTGGACATTGAACGTGGCAGTGGGAACTAATTTTGTGTCGGGCAAAGTGCAAATAATTAATTAAGTTAATTAATTAATTAATTTATGGGAGGATAATAGTCCACCATGTCTCTTCTTCTTGTGTGTGGCCAACAAGCTTGGGAGGGCCCACCCGATCAGAGACGGACACGTGGGCGCACGCGGGGTGGCCGGTGGGGCCCGAGGAGAGGGTGACTGGTTTCCTATTGACCAGATTGTTGTCCGCGCACAATCCAATCACAACAACCAAACAATAGAGAATCCCAAGATCTCCAGCACAAAGAACAACCCAACAATCACACGAAGAACACACAAATCACAAAGACGAGATTTAACGAGGTTCGGCCTCAATGCCTACGTCCTCGGGGCAATCAATGGAGAGATTTATATTAGGAAGATGATTACAATAGCTCTTCTTCTCTTTGAATGCAAGAGAATTCAGAGCTAATCCTTTTTCACAGGTTATACTAAACCCTAGAGTCAACATAGGTTTAAATACCTCATCAAGCGGATCAGCAGATTAACCCAAAAACCCGATTGTCGGTCGACCGGGACGGTCGACCGACTACCTGCTTCCTCTTCCGGTCGACCGGAACGGTCGACCCAGAAAACCCGAGAGTTGGGTTGATGCAGTCAGAGCACTTCGGTCGACCGGGCCGGTCGACCGCCCAAAGCTCTGTGCATGCTGTGCACGTCGGTCGACCGCCGGTCGACCGACCCTGCCTGATTCTGCTGCTGCTGCTGTTCACTTTGCCTTCCGTCGTCGACTTCCTTGGCGATCTTCGACGGCACTTGGCATGACATCACCTCCTTTAATATCCTCTCTCCTCCAACAATTCTCCACCTCGGCGAAGATTTCCAAATCTGAGCCGAACTCCAACGAACCCCAGTCCATCACCTGGCGAAATCGACACACGATCTCGGCGAAATCGACACACGATCTCGGCTTGCGCGCACCGGTCGAAATCGACACACGATCTCGGCGAAATCGACACACGATCTCGGCGAAATCGACACACGATCTCGGCTTGAAATCTTTGGCTCATCTATTCCTAGAAAACATCGCACATGCCTTCCCTTCACTTCACCTTAGGAGAATTTTCATACCTGCCGATCACTAACCGTGGCTCCCTCTCTGCAACTTCATGACCTCATGAAGACTTCCTTATGAGCCAACACTGACTCTCCAATGACCAGCTCTATCCAGTCTACCTATCTTCCTGACGGTCCAACCAAGTCTGCGTAGAACACCCCAAACATCATCGGCTTCAACTGGATGCCCACCACTCCTCATGCAAGCTCAACATCTTCTAACCGGAAGATAAACCTGTTCATCGAGATCACACCATCTCACCACTACGTGAGATCCAACTGGCCACACCACTTCACCTCTTCATGAAGTCTCTTCACCACTACGTGAAGTCTCTCCATTTCTACTTGAAGCTTCAATAGGCCACAACTCTTCACCTCTACGTGAAGATCCAAAATAACATCTCGAGAACCCAAATAGCTTCATAAGAGTTGCATCACCAAATGGCTGCGCCTTTACGGCTGCCTACGTACCTTTGCCCAAAAGAATCAAGCCAACCGTAGTTCATTAAAATGAGCTTCAACAAGCTCAAACAATGGTACCTTTATTGGCAGCAGCGAACCTTTCTGACTGAGTCATATGAACCTCTTCCCGACCATCATGGAGAGCAACGGCCTTCAACTTCAGCTTGTCACAACCACAAGCTTGAGATTCATACTTCTGTCTCCACAAGCGTGGCTTCACCTTAGTTCCAATGGCTGCAAATAACTCGACATCCTCAACAATGTCGTCAAACCTGTTCAACATCACCTTTGGTATCACGAACTCCACCCGGTGTCACCTCCGCTGAAGTATCCTTTGATGCCGAACCAACTGGAGATGATGGAGTAGCATCAACCTCCACCCGCTGCAATCCTTCCTTGGTCTCCGTCCTCTCCACCTGCTGAGAGACAGTGGACTTCAATACTGAAGTCTCTCCAAATGTGACATGCCTGCTCATCACGATCTTCTTGTCTTCGGGGTCCCACAACCTGTACCTGTTCCTTTTGACACCCAAGTAGACAACCTCTTTGCCCGCGGATTCACCTTGCCATTCTTGGCACTGAAGTAGGCCGGACTTCCAAACTCCCGCAACACACCATGACCTTGAGCAGCTTCTCCAGACCAAATATCCAGTGGAGCTCTACCTCCAATTGCAGTCGATCTGTTCATGAGATGGCTAGCATACTCAGTCGCCTCAGCCCAAAATGACCTGTCTAATCCTGCATTAGACAACAACCGCTGAACCTCCTCCAGTAAGGAACGGACTACATCTTTAGCCAACCCATCTGTACCTGTTGTGAAGTGAGTTGTAATCCCTGTGTTCTGGCCAAATTGTAAGAACTGGTACATGTCCTTTCTAACATTACCAATATGAAGCTCCTTTATCTTCCTACCTATCTGCCTCTCCATTCTTCCTCTCCACATCATCAACACATCTAGGGCTTCTCCCCTTTGTCTCATCGGATATATCCAAACCTGCCTAGATGAACCATCAATAAACGAGACAAAGTACCTGTGACCTCCAAGCGATGCCGTCTTAGCAGGTCCCCATACGCTCATGTGAACACAATCAAGAAGACCTTCAATTTTATGAGTACTGGTGCTGAATCTCACCTTCTTCTTGTCCAGAACGCTGTGTCCACCTTCCAACTTGCAGGTAGCAGCACCTTCCATTTCCTTCTTTGCAGGAGCTCGCAAAGACTTTTCTTCTTCCTGTCCGACCTTTCCCTGCCAAACTTTCGGGCCACCAACATCTGAAGAACTCGAAGTCTCCACCTGATTTGTAATCGTACTACCCTTCAAGTAGTAGAGATTTCCTCGGCGGACGCCCTTCATCACCACCATCGAGCCCTTGATCATCCTGAGATCGCCATCTCGAACAGATATCACCATGCCCGATGCTTCCAAAGTGCCAACTGAGATAAGATTCCTTTTTAGATGAGGTACATACCTCACCTCCTTCAACTCTCGAACTATCCCATCATCCATCTTGATGCGAACTGTACCCATCCCTTCTATATTACACGGATGGTCATCTCCCATGACCGTGTAACATCCATCCAGCTTCTCAAAGCTAGAAAACCAGGCCCTGTTCGGGCACACATGATAGGTGGCTCCGCTATCCAAGATCCACTCAGCACTATCTGAGTTACTAATAGTAGGTGTAGTAACCGAGAGAGAGAACACTGAAGAGTCATCATCCGATCCATCCGCCTGTATGAGATTCGCCTCGGTCTTTGACTCCACCTTCTTATCTTTGGCCTTAGGGCATTCTGCTTTCCAGTGTCCTAGTTCCTTGCACAAGGCACACTGATTCCTCTTCAGATTTCTGAAACCCGGCCTGGATTTCGATCTTCCTCTAATCTCCTTTCCCTTCCTTGATGAACCTCTGCCTCTTACTTCCAATGCCTCCGCCGATGACCCTGACTGAGAAGGATGCCTCTCCTTCTTCCTTGTCTCATAACTCATCAGTGCAGACGACACCTCATCATAATCCAAGCTCTGCCTTCCATTAATGAAGGTCAGTGTGAATGTCTCGTACTCCTCTGCAGGAAGTGAATTCAGAAAGATGACCGCCTTATCTTCCTCATCTACCGTGACATCCACATTTAGCAGATCTATAAGAAGCTTCGTATATCGGTTGATGTGCTCATTTACTGTGCTCCCCTTCTTCATCTGAAACTGATACAGCTTACTCTTAAGCTGCAACCTGGACTCTACACTCTTCGTCAGGTACTTCTTTTCAAGGGTTTCCCACAGTTTCTTCGCTGACGTCTCATGTTGCACAAGGTATTTTATGTCTTGTGACAAGCATGACCGTATCAAGCCACATGCCGATCTGTTCATCTTCGCCCAGTCTTCATCAGTGATAGTGTTCTTCTTCTTCGTCAATAGGAGAGTGTCTTCGAGATTTGATGCATTCAGCGCATCCATAACCTCGCATCTCCACATACCAAAATTGTTAGTCCCATTAAACTTAACAACTTCAATCCTTGGGTGATTGTTCATTGCCTTAACAGATGCAGTTACTTCTGCCATTGAGATTTCCCTGATCTTCTATCTACACGGAAGATCAACTACCTTGAAATAGATCTATACACAGATAAAAATATGATTTTTACCTGTCCCACGAAACCCTAGATCGAGTTTCTCACCAGATCTACTCCACCACGGATTCAACGAGCCCTCCTTGAGTCCTTCTGAGATCGACACACGATCTCCTCGAACACCCAATACCTCAGATCTGAGATCGACACACGATCTCCACCGGATCCGATCTCGAGCCCTTCGAATCCTCAGAAATCCCAAGTGCAACCCGGAAGCTCTGATACCACTTGTTGTGTGCGCACAATCCAATCACAACAACCAAACAATAGAGAATCCCAAGATCTCCAGCACAAAGAACAACCCAACAATCACACGAAGAACACACAAATCAAAAAGACGAGATTTAACGAGGTTCGGCCTCAATGCCTACGTCCTCGGGCAATCAATGGAGAGATTTATATTAGGAAGATGATTAGAATAGCTCTTCTTCTCTTTGAATGCAAGAGAACTCAGAGCTAATCCTTTTTCACAGGTTATACTAAACCCTAGAGTCAACATAGGCTTAAATACTTCATCAAGCGGATCAGCAGATTAACCCAAAAACCCGACTGTCGGTCGACCGGGACGGTCGACCGACTACCTGCTTCCTCTTCCGGTCGACCGGAACGATCGACCCAGAAAACCCGAGAGTTGGGTTGATGCAGTCAGAGCACTTCGGTCGACCGGGCCGGTCGACCGCCCAAAGCTCTGTGCATGCTGTGCACGTTGGTCGACCGGACCGGTCGACCGACCCTGCCTGATTCTGCTGCTGCTGCTGTTTTCTGCTGCTGTTCACTTTGCCTTCCGTCGTCGACTTCCTTGGCGATCTTCGACGGCACTTGGCATGACATCACCTCCTTTAATATCCTCTCTCCTCCAACACAGATCTCATGAAGATTTGGGAAGGAGGGCGAGCAAAGTTTGTTAGAATGAGTGATGCTAATCAGGTCCGAGTCTATGTACAGTTTGGACACAAGAAAAATGAAGTGAAAGAAGAATATCTTTTCTGAATTTTAATTGCTTTTAATTATTTTTGGTCCACAACGTGTCACAGTTTATAGATTTCAGAGTTCTGAGTATCCCTGCTTGGCTAAAAAGAAATATGTATGAACTTTTGCTTTCTGCATTATTGATAACCAATATCTCAAAAATAATTAGCATGGTGGAATGCACAGAAACTCGAGTTTTTTTTTTTATGTTTGCTTCTATTTGAAAGTCTATTATTGATTATTGTACTCTACAATAGATTTTCTTTCATATATTACGCTTCACAATTCACTCAAAAAGAGGGGGGAAAAGGAAAATAATGTACTAATAGAAGTGTTTTATATTAATTAAAAATTCAGTTTCTTGTTTATTCAACTAGTATGTTGAGAAGAGAGAAGAATTGTATGGAAGCTTACAAAATTAGTGTTTGGCTAATTACAATTCAGCTTACATCTTACAACCAACCAACAACCAATTTGTAGCACTACTTAACATAACACTACTTATCATGCATGGATCAAGATCCAAACAATTTTAATTCTATAAGATTGAATAAAAAATCAGTTAATTTTTTTTGATATAATTGTTATGCTTAATATGTGATTCGTTAGTTTTTTTTTCTTTATATTTTAGATTTGAACTTCAAAAAATGACCCCCGCTAAGAACTCAATAACTATAATAAAAATTAAAAAAAATAAATTAAAAAACTAATAATCAACTTATTGCTTCATATTGAGACCTCAAGAAATAATTACTATACCACTGGATCAATCATATAGTTGTAACAACTGAGATTTTTCATAAAAATCTAATTATAAATTTCAAAGGAAAACTAAACAAATAAAAATAAAGGGATGTAAATAAATGAAAAGGTGATAGAAAAAGAGAAAAAAAAATCAATAATAGATGATTTCAATATGTATGAAGCATTAATATTGATCTAAATAATAACAAAAATAAAGGGGAGGAAAGTAACATTCCCACTCCCATTGACGTTGAATTACAGTTGAGAAAAGAGAGAAGTGGGTGGACCTTATATAGTCATGATCTTGATATCAGTGCAATATATAGGAGTGACCAACCGAGAAGAGCTTGATTGGTGACAGAGGAATACCATAAAATAGCAAATCTAATGTTTCACTGTTTATATTATTTTTTTATATTATTTTTTTATACTACAGTATATTACTACTCAAAAATAACATCATATAAGGTCTTAAGGGCATATACATGGTTAAGTTCGGAGCATGGTTATAATCGCACTTGTAAGAAATTGGAGCACCGTCATAAAAGACTAGACTTCTAAGTGAAGATATCAAATCTTTATATAGCAAAGATCATCCCTTTGTCTAACAGATGTGAGACTATTTGTTGGAGATCTAACTAAAAACTACAAACACCACTAAATTTTAACTCTAAATATAGTTCAGTTAAAAGTGAGCAAATCTAACTATAGTAGTTGAAACCAAATGCATTTAAAATTAAATTATGATCGGAGAGAGAGGGAAAGAGAGCGGGATTTATCCTTCTTATTAGTTAAAAATGACATGGGCAACAATTTATTTTTCCTTTCTGTCATCTTATTCAAACAAAAGTATAAAAAATTGATCATTGGGCTTATTTTTCCTAATTCACCTAGTACAAACTCGGCCTATACACTTCTTCAGCCCAAATCCTGAATTGGACTTACATAATCAAGTTCCCTTTTTCTAATTATTGACCAAGCCCAAAGCCCACTTCATCTATACCTCTTTTTTTTTTTTTTTTATATATATTCTTTTTAAGATAAAACGGTGAGTAAACTCATGAAAGATCTCCACGTTAAAGCTCCACCTATTAATAATCTTAGTCCTTAGTTAATATTATTTTTGAGTATATGATGTGACAAGAAGTTTGTTTTCTTTTTTTCCGATAATTACAAACTTCTTTTTTCCGATAATTAATCATTATCTGAAAGAGCACGTACTTGAAGAGAACAAATGTGTCGTGAAATGACTGATCAGAAAAATGTTTGTATATTTTGATGCAATTTGTAAATATATGAACTTTTTCATTCATTTAGCAATAAACTTTAAACCAATTTTTTTTTTGAGGTAAAACTTTAAACTGCATTTTTAAGAAACACATTTTTTCTTTTTGACAGGTTAGCATTTTTGGAAAAACACATGCCATTAGAGGAAACTGAATTATATTCTTGCTTGCAGCATGGGAAGGGAACCTTTTTTTTTAATGAAAAGTTAGGGCATGCAGCCTTCAACGGGAAGCTATTTTATACCCTCAAAAGTGTGTATAAATAAATAGATCAACTCAAATCTCATACTACTCCTCTTCAAGCCCTCAACTCAAGTGCTCTCCATCATCAAACTAAGACCTAGGTATGGTTCTTAATTATAATTCGTTAAAATTAACATTTTTTTTTCATATTGATCACAAGAGTTTTCTTCATGAGCATTAAAGTTAATTGTTGCACAAGATAGCATTTTGCATGAGTGTGAATTATAAAGTTGAAGTTTTTAAAAACTTGTTAGCCTTTTGTCTTATAATGCTTCATTGCATGTATGTTCTTAATTTATTGAAGGATAAATAGATTTACTAAGATTTTTTTTTAGTGAGTAAAGAAATACGCATACGTAGATAGAAGCAAGGACACTAATTTTTTTTTTATTATTTAAATGCGCGATAATTTGTTGTTATATGCTCTATATATACATACACAAACACGAAATATATGAAACAATATATTATACATATTAATGCAATATATATGTTTAACATGTATACACCGTATAAGTGTTGTTGTTGTTATTATTATTATTATTTAATAAATTTGAACTCCAAACTCTCAAATTTGATCTAAATATACATATTGCACTATTATTACTAGATTTTGGGCGTGCTACACAAAAATAGAATAAATGTAAAATAAAATTTATTAAAAAATATTTTTTCTGTATCTTTCTTTATATACCTTTTTTTTCTTATTCTAGAGAATTCCACTTGAATGAGGGGAAAAAAAAGGAGAAAAAACTTTATTTTTTTTTGGATAAGTATCATATTTTTTTCTCGCTAATAAATATTATTTATTTTGTTCATATTATTTAAAATAGAGATCTTTAATAAATGTTTTTAATTAGTTCAAACTTTTCTTGAGAATGGTTATAAATATTATGGTTCGATTTTTGGGTATTTTTACTATTGTGATATATATTTTTTTTATTTCACTTTGTTTTTGACATGACGACGGGGGACAAAAGAAAGATTAATGACAGTGGCAAATGTTCGTGAAAATAAATATGTTGATTCTTGTCCCAATCTAATAATTACTTTTTTTATTTAAAATTTTCTTTTTGAGACGAAGAGATATAGATGTATAGTTAGATTTTAAAATTTTGTTATAATTTGTAAATGGGTGGACAAAATGTTACATGATTTACATGATTGAGGCACAATCAAATTAGAATTCTAAAGAGTTGTAGGTATAATAGTAAAAATAAAGATAATATATTATAATATTAATATAATATTCGTAATATATTTTCAAGCGTAGATCCAATGCTGGGCTTCAAGAGAACCGACCCTAAATCCTACATCTACAAGGGCTCCAAACCTTTACTGACGGTTTTTTAGCCTAATACTTTTAATTTTCAAAAAAAAAAAAAAAATCTAAAGTAGCGTTTTATCTTTACTCTAAAAATGCTGCTCGTAAAAAAGAGTCCCTCTCACATTTCTCACATGTAATTTTCAATTTTTTCATAATTTAAAAATACTCTTCAAATCTTCGTAATATCAGAATTATTTCTTAAATTCTTTCAAATTTTCAAAATTATCTTTTCGATCAAAATTACTCCAATATTCCCAAAACTCTCTCTTTTTCTTAAATCCCGTTTCTCTTCCTCCCTCTCTTTCTCTCTCTATTCTCTCTCCCTCTCTTTTTGTGGGGCGACGACGATGACGCAAGGAGCTAGGGAGAAAGAGAGGGAGGTAAAAATCTAAGGATAAAACAATATACTAGAAATTTTATATTTTATAAAAAATAATTGAAGATAATTTTGAAATATGAAAATTTTGAAAAATTAATATGATATTATTTACATTTGAAGTGTAATTTTGAAAATTTGAAAAAATTTGAATAGTAGTGGGCGGAAGTAAGGAAATAGGAAAGTATAATTGATCACTTCCTTATCTATCCAAAGACCGAAAAAGGAAAATAAAAAAACTCTTTTCCTTTTCTTTTTTCTCTTTTACGCACCCATTTCCTCACTTTCAGAGTGCTACAGTTAATTTTGTGGTCATGTAAATATCATTTGTAATAAGTTGTAGCATAAAACAGTTAATTTTTTGATCATGTAAATCTCACTTGCATTAGAATTAAGTTCATTTTTTATTTTCTTAATTATTTTTTATTTTAATATTATTTTGCTGTCAACTTTGTGCTTAATTTTTCCACTCCCACTTTCACGTTACCATCCAAACATCAGAAAATATATAACATTTTTTAAATCACACTTTCTAACAACATCTAAATACCGATAAAAATACTAATCAATTTTCAAATTTTAAAGAAAACTATTACCACTTTCGCTCTTCTTCGTTCCCTCACTTTCCCCCTAAACCAAACAAGCCCATTATGAAAACTTGAAGAGTATTTTTGAAATGGTGAAGAGGACGCTTGAGAACGACCCGGTAAAACAATGATCTTTATTAATTTTTTTCAGAACATAATTTGATCTTTGCAACAAACAATATGAGCCTCCTCTGAGAGTGTGCGCGAGAGAGAGATGGCACTAGATCCCGTTTCCATGGAGACCCAAAAACCTCTTCAACGGCCTCCGAGACAATCTCCATGGAGCTCCACAAACTGGGCAGTGGACTCAGTCTCTTCTCCCTCTTCTCTTTCTTCTTACCAATCCATCCATGGCCACATTTCAATCTTTCTCTGTATCAAATCAAAGAATCTCCCTTCGAAGAAGAAGAAGAAGAAGAAGAAGAAGAAGAAGAGAATAGGAGTTAGATGATCCAAGGGGCATTCGCTTCATGCAATGGACAAAGATGTGAGAAAAACCACTGCCCTTCAACTCTCTTAATGTTTTATTCTGATTTTTGTTTAATTTAGAAAATGGGTATTGTACAATTTTGAGAAAGATGCGATCTTGCGCTAAAAGGAAGCAGCTTGCTTGGAGAACAGGCTCCAGTACGGTGTTTTTAACCCTAAAAATTGCATATGGGTGGTAGAATATAAAATTTGTTTAGAATGCAAAAATCATGATATATTCATTAGTTAAGAAGCAAAACATTGCAGGGAAACAAAAGTATGGTTCTAGTTTCAAGGAACTTGCGCTATATCAATTCCCTATGTCAAAATATCATCATATGCCATACTCTACATAGACTCTATTTTAGTTTCAAAGTAATTAGTGTGACCAATGTGGTAAAAATCACTTGACCGCTACTCTGCTAAGGGTCCTTCATGGTCTCATGGAAAACCCTTCTCTTGCATATCCTTCCCTTGGCTAGGATTTGGCGATTTAGAGGATTGGTATCAGGTCGGTGATTGGTTACAAAATTTTGCGAAACCAGCTCATGTTTTGAGTTATAGTCTAGACCAAGGTAGAATTGGATTGATATGGAGCAGTAGTAAACAAATGATCGGTTTGGTGATTACTGATTACACACAATGCATGATGATGTATAAGTGAATATGCTGTTTTTTTTTTTTCTTTTTTAACTTTGCAGCTCCAAAAGGAACCTCAAGTTTGCAGAGTTTGTAAAAGTTGGCTAGAATTGCATTGTGGCAAGAGGCTTTTTGTTTCTTGCAATGAATGCGGATGTCCAGTTTGCAGAACATGCTATGAGTTTATATTGACTGCAGGGAGTCACTCATGTCCCAAATGCAACAGTATCTATAAGGAACACTCAGGTCGGCTCAGTTAGAACTATTCTATATTATTCTATACAACTTGCAGACTGATTCAGCCTCCATTTGATCTACACTTCTACTGTACTTTGGTTAGAAAAATTCAAAGCTGAGTATGGTAGTTATGCTGAGCTCTTCTTTTGTTTTACAGGTAGTCCTTCTGTAATAGCTGATGAATTACATCACAAAGCTGAGACTAAGGACTATCATTCAGGGCGTACCCTAGATCCGCAAAGTCCTGAAAAGGCACAATCAGAAGAAGATTTATGTAGTACAGTGAGTTCTAGTAGGGAGGAAGGCAATTCTATAACATATTCTCCAAAGAGCGCGTATTCTACCCCAATTTGTGCAAAAAATTCCAAGGATGCTCAAAGGGTGTGTTCTTAAATTCACATGGCCATCTTGATTTAATTTCTTCCTTTGACATGTATTACTCTTGGTCACTGCAGTAACTTCTTAACCTTTTTAACGACTTCATGTCATGAACTTCCTTGTGTTAGGTGTATGCAGATATACTCTCTCCTCGTATAAAGAATTTTACCCTATCATCTTCATGTTTTGGCATTTGGGATAGAAATAAAGTCTGTTCTACTGCTTCTTTTGTTCCATGCCATCCAGGTATTTGCTTTATCATGTAATATTAATTATAAAACCTTGCTCTCCACAGCCCCAAGAATTTGACATGCATCATAACATTTCCTTTTCTATTTCACTTGTTTGAATCTTTATGGAACTTTTCTTATCATAACCGTTCCAGATAGACAAGCATTGCATCCACAGGCTGCAGTCATTATGAGCTTTGAAACTCCTCTTTGGAAGGAAAGGCTTCAACAATGGCGGTCATACTCTCAGGAGAAGTCATCATGCGCAAGTGGGAGCGAAAAGTTCCTTGAAGTAGATGATTCTAGTCCTCTTACAGAAGTGGAATGGGACCAATTTGAAAAGTATGAATTCTTTGCAAAATATTTTGGAATTACTCTTATTAGGAATAAACAAGGCTATGATTTCCTAAAATCTTCTCAGTCAATAGTTTCACACTGGAAATCTTTGGTGGAATTTCACACTAAGAGATCTAAAAGGCCTAAAGTAAAACTTAGTGCTTTGGATGTTTCCTTCATTTCGATCAAAAACTTACAACAAAATGAGAAGGTTTGAATAGAAAGGGTAATTGTTGTGGTCAATTTCATTGCTTGGAAGTATGCAAATCCTTTGAAAGTTATTTTCTATGTGCTTTATGTTTCTAGAGATAGTATTCTTTTACAACTAACATGGCCTATACCATTATTTGAAATAGTACAGTGGTGTAAGGACTCGGGACACCATACCAAAAGACTAGCCTTCGAGCTGGAATAGCTCAAATCTTTATAAATCCAAGATCATCCCCATGTCTAGCCGATGTGGGACTATTTGTTTGACTCAAATCCCAACAATCCCCCTCTCGAACAAAGAGTCTCTCTGTAAGCTCATGTTCACACCTGGAAGACCATCTTCACACCTGAAAGACATATGCTCAATCGAGATCCTTTTCACTGCGTTACAGCATACGCCGTGAAGTAGGGCTCCGCTGCTAATCTTGAGAGCTCAACTAGCTTTAGAGGAACTTTATTGCGCCTTTTTTCGCCCTGAGAATTGAACAAGTTTTATCCCCCCTCAAGTAAAGAGTTCAAGCCTTCGTACAAGTCGATCTTCCTCACTCCTCATCTAAGAAGATCATGTGCTTGTACGTGTTGAAAAATAAAGTTTTGTTGAATCAATTATAACTCAAAATTCAATTACAAGAGAGAGGAGATATTCAAACTCAAATCTCCTTTTTATTTAATGCGGGTTCTTTGCGTAGCGGTGGAAAGTGAATCTTGTTTTCCGTTGATATGGTGAATGTCAAGCTTCTTTGAAACTTTCCTCCTTGGATCACTGATGGAGTAGCACGACTCCTATCCAATGAAATCTCAAAGAGATTTGGGCAAAACTTGAACTCAACAAATTTGTTTAGAAGAGTTGAACTCTTTTTAATGCCAATATTCCTCAGTTGAAAAATTTCGACCCCTTTTCAATAGCAGCTTTAGCTATTTATAGGAGATTTTAGGGATAAAATTGTCCCCTAAAAACCTTCATAATGGGGGTTAATTCCCCTCATTACGTGGGCAGTACTTGACCCAGTAATGAGGGTAGTTATAACTGAGATGCAGCATTTTAGCTCTGCGTTTAGTCATCAAGGTGACACTGGACGCGAGCTTCGAACTCCGCGTTTGGGCGCTGCTGTAATATTGAAACACATGCTTTGAGCCCTGTGTTTTGACACTGCAGTGATGTTGACATACGGGCCTCGAGCCCTACATCTTGGCACTGTAGTGATTGTTGAGACGCGGGCCTTGAGCCCTGCGTCTTGGCACTGCAACGGGCTTCAGATTCTGCGTTTTGATACTGCATCAATGGCTTTGATTATTCTTGCGTCTGAAATATGAACTCTGTTATCTGATGACTTGTCTTCAGTGATTTTTAGACAGTCTACAGTGCTCAATCGAGGTCACTCCTCTTCACTGCATTGGATGACAACGGGCTTCTTGACACACCTTCAAAAGGCCACCCCCAAGGGGTTTATATAGGCACCTAGGATGATCCTAGTTCAACACGAACTCAAATCTGCACCTCCTCAGATAAATAGGAAACCCTATCCAAATTAAAACAGGGGACAGATCTGTTTTAAGAAACTGTTAAAACTTGAATTCTTCTCCAATGAATATGAGGACAAATTCGTATTAGAAAACTATCGGAACCTGAATTTTTTTCCAATAAATATGAGACACTCCAAATACTAACAATCTCCACCTTAACTCGTGTTCATTGAGTCCCTCAGTAGAAATTGGCCTCTGCTTTATTCACCTTCCTTTCTTCCCCTTTTTGTGACTTCACATGACTCCCTCCTAAGAGCCCGTTCGCCACTTTACCTTTGGAGAAGCTTGATGAAGTTCAGAGATGTTCTGAACTTCTCCACCGGGATGGTCTTCGTCATCATATCTGCTGGATTCTTCATGCTGATTTTTACCAAATAAATCACCTTATCATCCATCACCCACTGATGTATCTTGCGATACCTCACATCAATGTGCTTCGTCTGTTTGTGATACCTGTGATCTTGAGAGAGATGAATCGCACTCTGGCTGTCGCAATGAACCCGAACTGAATCCTGTATGATACTAAATATCTCAACCAATCCTCTCAACCATAAAGCTTCTTTTGACGTCTCAACTGTAGCCATGTACTCCGCTTTTGTCGTTGAAAGAGTAATTATATCTTGCAACTTTCAACTAATGACGCACTCAGCTACTGTGAACACATAGCCTATCGTAAATCTTCGTTGATCAAGATCTCCCGCATAATCTGCATCAACATAGCCTTATAGTATCCTAGGCTTCCCAATTTTCAATCTTTGAAACACCATATAGATTAGCAGTTGGCTATGGACTGATATTTTCGTTGGCATGACATGTTTGAGTGAAGGAAGATTCGATTGGCCGTAATGAAACTAACGGGACAAGCTGGGCAATATTGAAAAAACCTAGAGAGGATGATGAGGTACAGAAGGGAAGACTCAGTGGACACTTGGGAAAGCATGAAAGAGAAGGTTATGTTGAAGTATGTTCCACCATCATTCATCAACAATTATTAGACAAATGGAATCAATGGACCCAGGGAAACAAATCAGCCACTGATTACATTGCTAAATTTGATGAATATTTGAATCGGTGTGGAGCTATCGAGTTAGAATCTCCCGAACAGACCCTATCTAGGTTCAGGTCCGGTCTTAGGGATGATTATCGCCGAGAGCTCATTACTCGAGGCATCACGACTCTAGAACAGGCATATAAGCTAGTCACCGACTTAGATGAGTCTAGAGGATCCTATTTTAATCGAAATAACTTTAGGGATAACTCTAGAACCGCCACTACTAGCCAGCTAAGGTTCAACCGAACTCTTCCTACCCCAAGTAAACCTACCTCCAGTTCCTCTAGCGTCAAACCAGCAGGTCCTTCTGGTGCAAAGCCCTTCACATCTGAAAAGAGAACGGTTAATGAGTCAGGAAAAGTCAACCCTAGAACCCAATGCTACAGGTGTCAAGGGTATGGTCACCTTGCCAGCCAGTGCCCGAGTCAAACTAAGACCCTCTTTGTAGAAATTCCCATTGAAGATGTAGAAGGAGAGGATGACGGAGAAGAGGTTGTGCACCAACAAGATGATGACTCAGATGCCTCTGTCGAAGGGTATGAATTCAATGGGTGCATCAGAACTGTGAAAATGACGAGCCTACCTCCTAATGTAGCTCGCACCAAATTAGGAGTGGTTAGATGCACTTTAACTCAGCCTGAACGACTGGAGAAGGACTGCCATATTTCAAACTTGCACAAAAATTGGCAATAAGAACTGCAAGGTAATAGTGGATAGTGGCAGCTGCATCAACGCTGTTGCGTCAAAGTTAATCACCACCTTGGGGATGACACCGGTGAAGCATCCAAACCCCTACAAGGTTACATTGATCGACGCTACATCTATAGATGTTCAGGAGAGATGCCAAATTTCTATCCAGTTTGCCACATACACAGATAATGTGTGGTGTGACATACTCCCCATGAATGTAGGTCATATCATTTTGGGTCGACCATGGTTATTTGACTTAGACGTGACCATATATGGACGTACCAACCAGTGTTCGTTCGTCTAACGGAAAAAAGGTGAAGATTATGCCAAATCAACCGAAACGCCAACCCGAGAAAAAAAAGCTGACAAAGGGAAAGACAAAGTGGACGTTATAAATCCTAAAAAAAGGGTGATAAGGGCAAAGGTAAGATGGAAATGAATTTGATTAGCCACGATCAAATTGAAAAGAGTTTGCAGGATGGTTCTACTTGTTATGCGCTCGTGGCTCGAGAGGCTAACCGGAATATCGAGGAGCAGATTCCTGAGCATATTAAACCAATTCTGGAGGAGTTTTCCGAAACTCTCTCACAAGATCTACCAGGAGTTGCCCCCTATGCGTGACATTCAACATGCTATTGACTTAGTCCTAGGAGCAACTTTACCAAATTTGCCCCACTATAGAATGAACCCAACTGAACATGCGAAATTACAACGGTAAGTAGAAGAGTTACTCGACAAGGGGTTCATCAAAGAGAGCTTGAGCCCATGTGTGGTTCCCGCACTTTTGACGCCAAAGAAGGATGGTACATGGCGTATGTGTGTGGATAGTCGTGCAATCAATAAAATTACCATCAAGTACCGTTTCCCTATTCCCTGTCTTGATGATATGCTGGATCTGATGTCAGGTGCCACAGTCTTCTCCAAAATTGATCTTAAGAGCGGGTACCATCAAATTAGAATCCGACCAGGGGATGAATGGAAAACTGCATTTAAAACTAAAGACGGGTTATATGAATGGTTGGTTATGCCCTTTGGTTTGTCTAATGCTCCTAGCACCTTCATGAGAGTAATGACCCAATTGTTTCGACCGTTTATCGGTAAATTCGTGGTAGTCTATTTTGATGACATACGATTTATAGCCAAACCCAGGAGCAACATGTGGGACACCTGAGGCAAGTCCTCTGCACACTCCAGGTTGAGAAGTTTTATGCAAATCTAAAAAAGTGTGCTTTCTGTATAGACATGGTATCGTCCTAGGATTTGTGGTTTCCTCCGAGGGGGTTTCCGCGGACCCTGAAAAGGTGAAGGTAATAACCGAGTGGCCACAGCCCCGAACGATTAGGGAAGTCAGAAGCTTTCACGGGTTAGCCACTTTCTACCGTCGGTTCATAAAGAATTTTAGTGCTATTATGGCACCTATAACCGACTGTTTAAAGAGCGAGGTGTTCTAATGGACTCCTGCTGCCTCCAAGGCTTTCGTTGAAATTAAGAGGATAATGACGGAAGCTCCCGTAATGCGTCTCCCTGACTTTTCAAAAGCTTTTGAAGTAACTTGTGACGCATCAGGACTGGCAATAGGTGGTGTGCTGAGTCAGGAAAGCCACCCGGTTGCTTATTTCAGCGAAAAACTAAATGATGCCCGACAACGCTACTTCACATATGGCAAGGAATTTTATGCGGTTATACAGGCTTTGTGCTACTGGAGATATTATCTGTTACCATAAGAATTTGTGTTGTATTCAGATCATGAAGCGCTAAGGTATCTCAACTCCCAGAAGAGACTGAATGCGAGACATAGCAAATGGGTGGAGTTCCTGCAGGATTACACTTTTGTTTTCAAAAACAAAGCAGGCATCGAGAATAAGGTCGCTGATGCGCTGAGTCGACGTGTCACGATCTTGGTGGCAATGCGCACAGATGTGGTTGGATTCGAGAAGTTACGAGAGGCGTATGATTCATGTCCCGATTTTGGGAAAATTTATGTCACGTTACGAGATGGCCCTGTTCGTGAGATGTACAGTTTTCTCCTTCAAGACGGTTATCTATTCAGATTCCGTTAGTTGTGTATTCCCCGTACGTCCCTCAGGGATTTTCTTTCTTGGGAAATACATGCTGGAGGTCTGGCGGGACATTTCGGTCATAACAAGACAATTGAGGCCGTTGAACACCGATTTTACTGGCCGAGTCTGAAAAGAGATGTCTCTAAAATAGTTAGCTAATGTCGCACGTGCCAACTGGCCAAACAACAAAAGCAGATTGCTGGACCTTACACTCCTCTTCCTGTACCTAATTGCCCCTGGCAAGACGTGAGCATAGACTTCATACTAGGATTGCCAAAAACTCAAAAAAGCACGACTCTATCCTAGTAGTAGTTGATCGATTCTAAAAAATGTCTCACTTTATCCCGTGTTCTAAGACCTCAGATGCGTCTCGAGTAGCTGTCTTATTCTTTGATAATATCGTCAAGTTGCACGGGATACCTAAAACCATAGTGTCCGATAGGGATGTTAAGTTTGTTAGCTACTTCTGGAAAATACTTTGGCATAAGATGTGCACCAAACTGAAATTCTCAATAGCCTTTCATCCACAGACAGATGACCAAACAGAGGTAGTAAACAAAACACTAGGAAATCTCCTTAGGTGTCTAATTGGAGAAAATTTGAAAACTTAGGATCTCATTTTGCCAATGGCTGAATTTATATATAATGGATCTGTCAATAGGACTACGGGTCTCAGTCCTTTTGAAATAGTAAACGGTTTTAAGCCCAGACAACTAGTTGACTTAATTCCCATGGCTCATCATCATTTTAGGGTATCAGACTCAGCATCTGCATTTGCATCTCATATCCGTGCATTACATGAGGAGATCAGAGAAAAGATAATGAAAAATAATACCGATTATAAAGCTTCTGCAGATCTACATCGCCGACTAAGAACTTTTAATGTCGGAAATTATGTGATGGTCCGCATGCGACCCGAGCGTTTCCATCAGGAACCGTGAAGAAATTACATGCGCGGAACGCAGGGCCATTCAAGATTCTCAAGAAAATCAATTCAAATGCTTATGTGGTGGATCTCCCACCTGACTTTGGCATCAGTTGCACTTTTAATGTTGAGAATTTGGTTCCATATAGAGGTACTTTTGATACCCCTTCTGACCCATTCGTGGATGAGCCAAGCCAAGACCTTCTTTCTGAGAGCCCCCTACTACCTCCACTTCCCCCTAAACTGTCCTATGCAATAGAAAATATAGATTCTATTTTGGATGATCAGATTATCTCTACTAGAGATGGAGGGACGTGGCGCTATCTCATTAAGTGGACGGGAAAACTTGATTCAGAAAATTCTTGGATTACCGAGGAAGACCTCCAGCATCTTGATCCTGCTCGACTGGAGCGCTATCATAGCCAACAGCAGTTATGTCCCCCACGCTCGACAGGGTCGAGTCCTTTCCACCCGGGGGGGAATTGATGAGGACATCATGCCGCTCAGGGGCAGATTCGATCGAGTATACTTCAGGAAGCGACGCACTGGTGTTCTTTGGCTTTAAATTGGATTTGTTTCAACTTTATTTGTAGTAGATGTTTTAGTTTTATTCGTGTTCTTTTGTGGACGTTTAGTACCACATCGGTTATTTCCCAGTAGTCCTCTTTTGTAAAGCCTATATAAGGCCCCCTAGACTATTGTATTGAATTATTGAATGATTAAAATTTCCTTAAATTATCTGACTTAATTCTTGAGTTTATTTGCTCTCGAGTTTCTGGGTGAGAAGCCCGCGTAAGGGGTGGAAACCTAAAATCTTATCTTATTCTCAATTTTAAATTTTGGTTACGATTTGAAGGTGATTGCGCTCCAGGTTGGTATTACATCAGTTTCAGTAGTATATGTTTCCTAGGAACCATTTCTACTTTATGATATCTAAAGCATGGGCGCCCATTTTAAGAAAGATGACTGGCAAGCCTACTGTTTACTTCTTTGCTACATTTTTCAATACTCATCAAAAAATGAAATCTAACATGGTATCTCCAATGAAACTTAACTCAGTTTGTGTCAAGCACATCAAGATAACTTCTCATTCACACTGAGTGTCATGATTGTTGATTGTAATTCTTTTTACTATTTATGCTTCCAATAATTTTCCATTTGCTGGCAGGGATGAAGAAATTCGTCAGCCTCTATCAAGAAAGGTGCCTATACCCTCCTCAAAGATTAATCCCTACAGGGCCGTCGTCCTGATTCGTCTTGTAGCATTAGCATTTTTCTTTCGGTATCGACTAGTTAATCCTGTCCCAAACGCTTATGGGCTTTGGTTAACTTCAATTATATGTGAAGTCTGGTTCACACTATCTTGGATCCTGGACCAGCTTCCGAAATTGCAACCTGTTAACAGGGAAACCTATCCAGAACGTTTATGTTTGAGGTAAGAAACATTATTTATTCTGATTTAGAATAGTGTATCGCAACTTGTTTATAAGTTCTGATATGCATTTCTTATATTTGCAGATACAACTATCCGGGAAACCAGTGTCAGCTTTCCTGCATTGATGTGCTTGTTACTGTCACAGACCCTCTGAAAGAGCCTCCTCTTGTCATATCAAATACTGTACTCTCAGTCCTTGCTGTAGATTATCCTGCAGATAGGATTACATGTTATGTATCAGATGAAGGGGCAGCAATGTTGACCCTCGAAACTCTGTCGGAGACCTGTGAGTTTGCCAGAAAGTGGGTGCCGTTCTGTAGGACATTCCACATTGAGCCCAGATCTCCTGAATGTTATTTCTCGCAGAAGGTGGATTATTTAAGAAACCACATAGCTCCAACATTTGCAAAAGAGCGAAGGGCAATGAAGGTAGTAAGCTCTCAGTGGCTTTGCATGTTAGCATTTTTATTATTAGGCTATACTATATATATTGCTTTCTTGGTTGTGCAACCCTTTAATTGTTTTGGTCATTTGTTTCCAGATGCTCTGTCAATATTCTTTATAGTTAGCATTCTAGTTGGTCTATTGAAATTTATATTTGAACTCAAATGCTCCACTCGAATAAAGTGCTGGTTTTGCATGATGACCAGTATGAAGTTGATGAGCTCAAACAACTATTTCAAGTTCTTCTACCTGGTTTGCATCATATTTGAAATCGTGATCGATTGTTTTGTCTAGAGCGCTTATTCTTTTTAGGAGGTGTAATGCTTTTCATATCCACTTGTGGGCTTATCCAGTAGCACACCCAACACTCAAAGCAAGTGGAACCTATACCACCTCAATACCGGTGATATGCAGGGGTTTTCTCCTGCTTTGCTATTGAGTATACCAATGGGTAAGCCTCATGCGAGTATGCAATTATTTTCCTTTTAGGACTGGCTGGCCTTCTTCGCTTTTGCAGCTGGAACGTTGAGGAAATGCTTATATATAATTCAGTGGTTTTGAGTTCTAAGAATCACAGGTTTTGAGTTCTAAGAATCACACAGTGTGAGGTGGTTGATTCATTCTGCATTAATTGCTAGATGTATTTCAAGGACAGAACTTCACAGTATTTTTGTAGCCTTTACTGCAAAGTATTTGCCTCCTGATTTATCCCTTTCTGTTTCATATTTATAAATCCTCTCCCCATGGCAGTCAAATTGGCAAGAGGAAGGAGCTAGGCAAGGAGTCCAGTAATGTCATTATCTTCAACCATATCTAATTTGCCATCTTATCTTATATATAAAAAAATTGCTATCATATCTTCTCTTCCTCTGTGAAATTCTTTATGGTGGACCTTTTATTCCAACCATGAGTAGTTGTGAGCCAGGGTATCAAGAATGGTTTTTATTCACAGCATCCTTTCATGTATTATCATGTCTGCAATCTATAAATTCAGGCTATTCTTGTTGACTCTTATTCTCACCTGTTGTTTCCAGAGGCAATATGAAGAATTTAAAGTCCAAATCAATAGACTTGTGGCCCAATTTCAGAAAACCCCTACCGATGGCTGGATCATGAGAGATGGAACTCCATGGCCTGGAAATAATACTAGGAACCATCCTGCAATGTTACAGGTTCGATGTATTCTTATTTGTTCATATGCATGTATAATTAGTTTTCGTGAGCACCTGACATCCTCTCTATTCATGTAGATACTATCAGGCCGCAATGGACCACGGGATAGTGAGGGTAAAGAACTTCCACAGCTTGTTTATGTATCCCGTGAGAAGAATCCTTGTTACTGGCACAACAATGTAGCAGGATCCATGAATTCTTTGGTAAATCACTTTACCTATAGACTAGTCATAGCTAAAGATAATTTAAATTTAATATGAGAAAAGTTTAAACATTTGTATTTTTTGCAGGTTCGTGTTTCAGCTATTCTTACAAATGGGAATTACATTCTGAATCTTAACATCAACCAATATATAAACAACAGCAAAGCTCTCCTTGAAGCAATGTGTTTCATGATGGATCCAAGTATGGCAAAAAAGGCTTGCTATGTTCAATTTCCGCAAAGATTTGATGGTATTGATTCAAGCGATCGGTATGCTAGCAACAATAATGTATTTTATGATGTGAGTAAGCAACTTCTATTCAACTAGAAATAGCATGCATAAAATTTGAAGCTTTTAATATGAATTTGGAAATGTAATCATAAGAAAGTAGTCACAGCGATTTAGTTACTATCATCATCTACATCTATTCTTTCTACAAGTCTGAGAAAAAGCTAGAGACTACCTTGGGCATTAAAGATATGTAATGGTCTTGCACAGACTTTAGATGCTCGTAAATTCATGTTCTAGCATATCCTTTTTAGTGATTAAGTTGCATTTAACTATGTGTAGGTATGCGCAAGTAGCTTGTCCTTGAAGCATGTTTGGTATTTGCTTTTATGGAGCGATGTAATTCCTTAAGCATGCCAATGATGCAAATACACATAATAATTATTTGCTATCAAAGTAAAACCGAGCCTGATGCAGGATCATTGTGCAATTTGGATTAAGGGGATTCATCTATGTAAATGTGTAACGCCCCGATCCTAAGGATACGGAGACGTTATGGCGACGCATATACGCGAGGAAAATACCCCACGTATACACGCTAAGCCTAAATTGTAACCTGAATAAGTTATAATCAGAACTAAAATAATCAATGAACACTGCAGTAATACATATAAGACCACACATGATAGCAATGAATAATGGGAAGAAAATGATAGCTGAATAGAAGTCAAAGGTGATATACAAGAATTAAAGAATAATAACAAGAATGAAATGCAAGTATACCAGGATCAAGAGGAGAGAACCCAAGCTCCTCGCCAGGCGTACCGTCTCATCGAACACCTGCACATTAGAACAACCGTCCAATAGCTGGACGTGCAAATCCAGGGTCGTCAGAATGCGACCATAATGAGTGTGTGTGTAAAAGGGGAAACAGCTCGTGCAGAAGAAACCATGTGCATATATAATAGTAAGGACAACTGCAGATATAAAATAATCAAATAACATGTTACATAAGCAACTGAATACCAATGCAATAATATACATGATAGTAACACGAATAAAGATAGCAAGAATATGAGTACAGGTACAAGACAAGTAAAGCAATTGTAGCAAACAACGGATGTCTAGATGTATATCCTAGCAATATCTCTAACCTAGTACATAATCTGGTCCTGGTTATAATCATGAGTCTAACATAGTGATATATAAATATACAACCAGGTGATTACAGTCAGTCACAAAGCATCAACAATTTATTATTAATTATGTCAGCGAACATCAATTGTCACATGTAATAGACGCATCCCATACTACGCCTACCACACATGCCAATCGATGCCCTTAAGTTATTGAAACTGATCGGTTGGAGACATTGTCCATGCTTTAGGTGGGTCCCGTACATACCCGGGACCACGGCCCAGACTCCTGGCGCTGAACCAGGACCTACCGCCAGGTAGTCAAGAACATGTATAACAGGAATAAAACATGACGGGGTGCCAGTCACCCCACGGGAACCCTGCAGTGGAACCCTCTTTCGGCTGCACAACCTATATCCTAGGTCCACCCAAAATACGGACGTTGTCTCCTCCATCAATCTCCCCAATCCCAGTGCAAGTTGTTTGTTATCATGTTTTAGTTTATCAAGATTATTTAGTATGCATGTTACTTAAATCTCTGGGATGACTCAGTGGTGTCACGGTAACAATATCAACATGTGAAAGTCAGGGTACCGGTATAACAGGAGTATAACATGTCAAGTAACAGGATACCGGTATAACAGGAATATATGTAACAAGTGAACATGCGGGTGTTGTTACCGTGTAATAATATTTTCCCAGCAATTTCAGTAACATGAACAAGATAGTTATCAGGTAGATACCAAATAATATCAGTCAGGTTTCTCAGATAGATCAATATATACAAGGTGAGTAATAACCTACTGTCAAGAATAGAATAATCCAACAAAGCATGGAATCAACTCATATCCATCGTCTAAGTCATCAGTAAATGATCTCACCCACTGATAAAGTAATAACTGCTATCTGAACACTCTGAAGTACAACATCCTCAACAACATGTAATCTAGAATATCTACATCTTGGTACCCATCATTAATAACATGTCATCTAATAGATCCCAACTGTCAACCACGTCAATCTCGTCTCAAAGCAAGTCAGGCTCCAATAAACGGAATATAGATTCTGGATAACTTCTAACTCATCATCATTTTCTAGCACAACTTAACTAATAAAGTCATATTCAATAACTGATCATCATTCAATGTAAGTATCATAAGTCCCAGATCAATCCAAAGTCATTACAACCAATTCATATTGTCCAATGGTCACATGATCGTCAAGTATCAATACACATCAAGTAATCTGATACATAATTGTCGTTCCAATATATATCCATAATCTGACACAGCTCTCTCACTCTAACAATCTAATCTGTTTCTCAAGTCTTCACAATCACCACTCCTATAATGATCAAACATTATGTCCCAACACTCGGCAATACATATCATGCATATAAATTCTATCAAGATAAGTCAAGTCATTACCACCAATATCTATCCCTCGAGATCATAGTCATCCATCAATAAGCATTACATAACCCATGGGTGAAGTCTACAATCCATCAGATGTCTATATATAACATTCAGACAGACACTAATCGACTAGGAAAGATGAGTAGTCGACTAGAGGAAGGTATAGTCGACTAACAAAGTAGAGTAAGTCGACTATAAAGGGGTATTAGTTGACTAGGTAGGATGGCAAGTCGACTAACCTACCCTGCAACCTAATACTGAATAAAACCTGCACAATATACTCAATCTCCCCATCCTCTCAATTACTCTCATGCTACATCCTGATAGGTCTACAATAATCATCTAGACATTCATAGGACAAACATGGGGGTTCTAACATGTATCAAGAATCATGCATATCATATTCCTATGCATCCAACATGTAAAATAAACGGAAGATGATCGTCCCTCTTCATGCTCGGTGATCTCCACACATAAACATGTAACACATCAAATCATATCACAAGCACCACATATCTATAATCACTTAATGAATAAAGAGAGAAGGAGAGAGAAACACTCACCTGAGATCCATCCCAAATCCGAAGCACTGAGATTACAAGGCCTTGATAAATCTACATGAATTATTCAATAGAAATTGTTAGATTTTTACAAGAATATTTTAAGGAGTTCAAATCTTGATTAATTAGTTTGGGAGTTTGAGATATGATGCTTTAGGTTTAATGAATATAGTAGGTTTTGTTTAAACCAATCTCTAATTTTTTTTAGATTTTAATAGGCTTTAAATTATTAAAGTACTTAACGATTCTAGATTTATCATTAAGGAGAAATGATTTTAAAGTGGGGATTTGAATTTAATTTCATGTTGCTATGTGTCTAAAACTTTATCATAGAAAGTAAAAGTGTTGTAAAATATTATTTATATTTTTCTCTATTTTATTTTGATATTTTTAATCAATTATTTTAATATAAAATTCCTTTCTCTTCTTTTCTTTTTCGTTTTCTTTTCGTTTTCTTTTTTTTTTTTTTTTTTATATATATAGCCCAGGCCTGGACCAGGCCAGGCCCATTCCAGTTCCCCCTTTGTTTCCTTTTTTTTTTTTTTAATTATAGCACAGGCCAGGCCTGCGTTTCCAGCCCAGGCCAGACAGCCAGGCCAAGCCTGGTTCGGCTGGCCTGGAAAGTTTTTTTTTTGTTTTTTTTTGTTTTTTTTTTCTTCTTTTTTTTTTCTCGAAAATTTAATTAAAATTAAATTATGGGTTGATATATCTACATGTTATTTTAGTTGGATTATAGATTAGGTTTTGATATAAAAATATTCATGGGGATTATAATAGGACATGATTTTAATAAACAATTTATATCAAATAAATTTTGATAAAATAAATTACTTACTTGATCTTTAATCCCTTAGCATGCTCCTCAATTTGCACTTCAAGATCTTTTGTTCATGAGGAGAAAAGAAAGACGAAAGTGGAAAGAGTTGGATTAGGGTTTCTTATTGAGGTAGAAGAGAAAGAAAGGGATGGAGAGAATTAGGTCATGATTCTTTTGAAGGTAGAAAAAGAGAAGAAGTTTAGGGTCTTTATATAGATTATTAGGAATTTTAGAAACTAGAATTCTAATTAGGTTTAGATTGCTTAATTTAGTAAGATAGGATTAGGATGGAAATTTAGATTGAAATTTGAATCATGATTAAATATTTAAATTAGATTATAGATTTAGATTTGGATTAGGATTTATTAAGATCATGATTTTGAAAATAAGATTAGGATTAGGATTGGGTTTTGGGTTAATGGGTAAGAATCTTAATGGTAATGGGTTATAGATTATTGGGCTTTAGTTAAGAGAAATAAATAATATGAAGGATAAGAAAAAATAGGTAGTGGGCTTATGGGCTTAGACAAAAATAGAGAAAGGAGAAGAAAAGAATGAAAATAAGAAGTGGGCTTGGCTCATGTGGGCTTAGCATAAAAAGAAAATAAAATTAAATGAAAGAGAGAATGGGCTAGGCTTAATGGGCTTGGAATGAAAATAATAATATTACCCATTAATAATAATTTAAAATAATTAAATATAAGTAATAAGAGTCTACAAGTCATACATATTACTAATACTAATACTGATAATAAATCAAGTTAGCAAATAATACTAAAATAACTAGTAAAATAAAATAAATACTTGTAGAAAAATAAAAATACAGTATTATTATATTAGGGATATTACATTCTACCCACCTTAATAAAAAATTTCGTCCTCGAAATTTCAATAAAGTAGGGAATGATAAAAATACAGAATCAAGGGGAAAAACAAACAAGCTTCCACGTCGCTTCTGAATACTTCATGGTTCCGCTATGCTTCCGCTGCGTGCTCTGATTTTTGCTACCGGCTTCAATAAGGAGTAACCAATCTCAAGAGATGGAATTAGGAGAAACAAATAGGAAAGAAGGATGAAATCAAGATGGACATCCAAATCACTCTAAATGAAGTGTTGGAATCATGGATATCAACAGATCAAGAATGGAATTCCAAAGGGAGGACGATCAATTCCAAAGGGAGTCAATATTATCATGTGAATAGTGTATGTATATTGCAGTGCAAGTATAACTTATTCAAGCTACCGGTAAGAACTAGGTCTCTCATGCGAAACAAGAGTCAAAATTCAAGATCGCAAGTCGAAAACCTGGCTCTGATACCACTCTGTAACGCCCCGATCCTAAGGATACGGAGACGTTATGGCGACGCATATACGCGAGAAAAATACCCCACGTATACACGCTAAGCCTAAATTGTAACCTGAATAAGTTATAATCAGAACTAAAATAATCAATGAACACTGCAGTAATACATATAAGACCACACATGATAGCAATGAATAATGGGAAGAAAATGATAGCTGAATAGAAGTCAAAGGTGATATACAGGAATCAAAGAATAATAACAAGAATGAAATGCAAGTATACCAGGATCAAGAGGAGAGAACCCAAGCTCCTCGCCAGGCGTACCGTCTCATCGAACACCTGCACATTAGAACAACCGTCCAATAGCTGGACGTGCAAATCCAGTGTCGTCAGAATGCGACCATAATGAGTGTGTGTGTAAAAGGGGAAACAGCTCGTGCAGAAGAAACCATGTGCATATATAATAGTAAGGACAACTGCAGATATAAAATAATCAAATAACATGTTACATAAGCAACTGAATACCAATGCAATAATATACATGATAGTAACACGAATAAAGATAGCAAGAATATGAGTACAGGTACAAGACAAGTAAAGCAATTGTAGCAAACAACGGATGTCTAGATGTATATCCTAGCAATATCTCTAACCTAGTACATAATCTGGTCCTGGTTATAATCATGAGTCTAACATAGTGATATATAAATATACAATCAGGTGATTACAGTCAGTCACAAAGCATCAACAGTTTATTATTAATTATGTCAGCGAACATCAATTGTCACATGTAATAGACGCATCCCATACTACGCCTACCACACATGCCAATCGATGCCCTTAAGTTATTGAAACTGATCGGTTGGAGACATTGTCCATGCTTTAGGTGGGTCCCGTACATACCCGGGACCACGGCCCAGACTCCTGGCGCTGAACCAGGACCTACCGCCAGGTAGTCAAGAACATGTATAACAGGAATAAAACATGACGGGGTGCCAGTCACCCCACGGGAACCCTGCAGTGGAACCCTCTTTCGGCTGCGCAACCTATATCCTAGGTCCACCCAAAATACGGACGTTGTCTCCTCCATCAATCTCCCCAATCCCAGTGCAAGTTGTTTGTTATCATGTTTTAGTTTATCAAGATTATTTAGTATGCATGTTACTTAAATCTCTGGGATGACTCAGTGGTGTCACGGTAACAATATCAACATGTGAAAGTCAGGGTACCGGTATAACAGGAGTATAACATGTCAAGTAACAGGATACCGGTATAACAGGAATATATGTAACAAGTGAACATGCGGGTTTTGTTACCGTGTAATAATATTTTCCCAGCAAATTTCAGTAACATGAACAAGATAGTTATCAGGTAGATACCAAATAATATCAGTCAGGTTTCTCAGATAGATCAATATATACAAGGTGAGTAATAACCTACTGTCAAGAATAGAATAATCCAACAAAGCATGGAATCAACTCATATCCATCGTCTAAGTCATCAGTAAATGATCTCACCCACTGATAAAGTAATGACTGCTATCTGAACACTCTGAAGTACAACATCCTCAACAACATGTAATCTAGAATATCTACATCTTGGTACCCATCATTAATAACATGTCATCTAATAGATCCCAACTGTCAACCACGTCAATCTCGTCTCAAAGCAAGTCAGGCTCCAATAAACGGAATATAGATTCTGGATAACTTCTAACTCATCATCATTTTCTAGCACAACTTAACTAATAAAGTCATATTCAATAACTGATCATCATTCAATGTAAGTATCATAAGTCCCAGATCAATCCAAAGTCATTACAACCAATTCATATTGTCTAATGGTCACATGATCGTCAGTATCAATACACATCAAGTAATCTGATACATAATTGTCGTTCCAATATATATATATATCCATAATCTGACACAGCTCTCTCACTCTAACAATCTAATCTGTTTCTCAAGTCTTCACAATCACCACTCCTATAATGATCAAACATTATGTCCCAACACTCGGCAATACATATCATGCATATAAATTCTATCAAGATAAGTCAAGTCATTACCACCAATATCTATCCCTCGAGATCATAGTCATCCATCAATAAGCATTACATAACCCATGGGTGAAGTCTACAAGCCATCAGATGTCTATATATAACATTCAGACAGACACTAATCGACTAGGAAAGATGAGTAGTCGACTAGAGGAAGGTATAGTCGACTAACAAGGTAGAGTAAGTCGACTATAAAGGGGTATTAGTTGACTAGGTAGGATGGCAAGTCGACTAACCTACCCTGCAACCTAATACTGAATAAAACCTGCACAATATACTCAATCTCCCCATCCTCTCAATTACTCTCATGCTACATCCTGATAGGTCTACAATAATCATCTAGACATTCATAGGACAAACATGGGGGTTCTAACATGTATCAAGAATCATGCATATCATATTCCTATGCATCCAACATGTAAAATAAACGGAAGATGATCGTCCCTCTTCATGCTCGGTGATCTCCACACATAAACATGTAACACATCAAATCATATCACAAGCACCACATATCTATAATCACTTAATGAATAAAGAGAGAAGGAGAGAGAAACACTCACCTGAGATCCATCCCAAATCCGAAGCACTGAGATTACAAGGCCTTGATAAATCTACATGAATTATTCAATAGAAATTGTTAGATTTTTACAAGAATATTTTAAGGAGTTCAAATCTTGATTAATTAGTTTGGGAGTTTGAGATATGATGCTTTAGGTTTAATGAATTTAGTAGGTTTTGTTTAAACCAATCTCTAATTTTTTTTTTGGATTTTTAATAGGCTTTAAATTATTAAAGTACTTAACGATTCTAGATTTATCATTAAGGAGAAATGATTTTAAAGTGGGGGATTTGAATTTAATTTCATGTTGCTATGTGTCTAAAACTTTATCATAGAAAGTAAAAGTGTTGTAAATATTATTATATTTTTCTCTATTTTATTTTGATATTTTTAATCAATTATTTTAATATAAAATTCTTTCCTTTCTCTTCTTTTCTTTCTTTCCGTTTTCTTTTCTTCTTTTTTTTTTATATATATCCAGCCCAGCCTGGACCAGGCCAGGCCCAGGCCTGGTCCAGATTTTCCCCCTTTGTTTCCTTTTTTTTTTTTTTTTAATTATAGCACAGGCCAGGCCTGCGTTTCCAGCCCAGGCCAGACAGCCAGGCCAAGCCTGGTTCGGCTGGCCTGGAAAGGTTTTTTTTTTTTTTTGTTTTTTTTTTCTTCTTTTTTTTTCTCGAAAAATTATTAAAATTAATCTATGGGTTGATATATCTACATGTTATTTTAGTTGGATTATAGATTAGGTTTTGATATTAAAAATATTCATGGGGATTATAATAGGACATGATTTTAATAAACAATTTATATCAAATAAATTTTGATAAAATAAATTACTTATTTGATCTTTAATCCCTTAGCATGCTCCTCAATTTGCACTTCAAGATCTTTGTTCATGAGGAGAAAAGAAAGACGAAAGTGGAAAGAGTTGGATTAGGGTTTCTATTGAGGTAGAAGAGAAAAAAGGGATGGAGAGAATTAGGTCATGATTCTTTTGAAGGTAGAAAAAGAGAAGAAGTTTAGGGTCTTTATATAGATTATTAGGAATTTTAGAAACTAGAATTCTAATTAGTTTAGATTGCTTAATTTAGTAAGATAGGATTAGGATGGAAATTTAGATTGAAATTTGAATCATGATTAAATATTTAAATTAGATTATAGATTTAGATTTGGATTAGGATTTATTAAGATCATGATTTGAAATAAGATTAGGATTAGGATGGGTTTTGGGTTAATGGGTAAGAATCTTAATGGTAATGGGTTATAGATTATTGGGCTTTAGTAAGAGAAATAAATAATATGAAGGATAAGAAAAATAGGTAGTGGGCTTATGGGCTTAGACAAAAATAGAGAAAGGAGAAGAAAAGAATGAAAATAAGAAGTGGGCTTGGCTCATGTGGGCTTAGCATAAAAAGAAAATAAAATTAAATGAAAGAGAGAATGGGCTAGGCTTAATGGGCTTGGAATGAAAATAATAATATTACCCATTAATAATAATTTAAAATAATTAAATATAAGTAATAAGAGTCTACAAGTCATACATATTACTAATACTAATACTGATAATAAATCAAGTTAGCAAATAATACTAAAATAACTAGTAAAATAATAAATACTTGTAGAAAAAATAAAAATACAATATTATTATATTAGGGATATTACAAAATGTTTTAATTAACTGAAGAACATAAATTCATAAAGGAAAGAAAACACTAGAGGTTGTTACCCTTTTAAGCCAAGCAAGTAAAAGGAGTAAAAAAATAAGGTACTTTTAAGAATGAACTTTTTCTCCCAAATAAATTTTTTATGTTCATTTTGCCCTAAAATATCTTGACATGTGCTACATACCAAGATGATGCATCTTTAGAAGGCCAAACTTCAGAATAAAGACCTGATGTAGGAGTTGTATGATGATCCCGTCGGATAGACTGGACAAGCCGTTCGGAAGAAGTATTTGATTGCCGAAGTTTTCTTCTGTCAAAGAAAGATTGTCAATGACCTATGGGTTGTGCTGTGAGCATGATTTAATGTCGAGAAAGTTGCACAAAAACAAGATTCACAGCCAAATATGAAAAAGATAGACTCTCACTCGATAACCACAAAGTAGGATAGACTCGCCTTTTCAATCATATGGTTTCATCTTAGGCAACTAAGATTTGCAATGCTCGCCTTTCCAAGTAACAAAATACATCAAAGTCCAAAAATAGAGTTAATTAACCAAAGGGAGGCCTTGATCACATGTACCACTATTAATTTTGCTTGCAGAATCATTTAAGGGACACAAGCATATATATCACTATCAATTTCTGTCTATATCATTTTTGAAGAACCTGACAACACGATAGATTCGGGCTTTGTTTGGCAATGGAAGTTAACTCAGGAATAATGCTAACATCACTAACTCTTGCCAAATGGCCAAAAATTGGCAAGAGGAGTTAGCAAGTAATGATGATTTTCCAGACTACCTAGAAACTCTCCAAAACCACTTCTCTAAACCATTCAAAACCCTTAACTCTACAGTTAGCAATTCCACCGAAACTTGGAGTTATTTTCTCTCCTCTCTCTCTATTCCAAATCCTAATTATTACTAGTTCTACTTCTATCCAAACAATCAATCGAAACTTAATTCCTAATTTTTTCTATTATTCACATCTAAAAAACTCATAACTCTAACTCCCTACTCTTGCTTGTCAAATGCAACTCATTCTTCCATGGCCTTAAAATAGAGAAGAGCATGGTAGTCCTTTTTGGATATTTATGTTGAAATTCTATGTCCATCGCGTTGCAAACTTTTCACTGTACCTTACAGTCAGTGTGAACCATCTGCATGTGGATGCTTGCATCTTTTGCATTTATTTGGCACATTATTCCCTTCTGATGTTATTATGGTTCAAGTTAATATGTACATGTTTTTTTTTATTCTATACATTTCTTCGCCTGTTCTGTATCACCATTCATCAAAGTTACATGGAACAATGGGCCATAAGTGTTGTTCTTAGGGAAAATTTGATTAGCTCTTTAGATGCTTTTATAACATTTGGGATCTAGGACAGGTGAGCTATGTTACGTTCATTAATATTCTGCAATCTGGTCTCCATAATCTCTGGTAAACCTGTAATTTTTGCAGATACACATGAAGGGCCTTGATGGAATTCAGGGCCTTTCTATGTTGGAACGGATGCTTCTTCAATAGGAAGGCATTATATGGTTATTTCCCATCTGGAGAACCAAAAGGCAGCAAACTGAGCTTCTGTAGACCATGGGAGAAGAATCTCAACGGTGGATTTGATTTTATTTCTAATCTTCTAGAGGAAGAAAACATGAGACTGAGCAGTCTGGAAATGGAGAATCCTTCTCTCCTTCTCAGCTTAAAGAAGTATTTTGGTGAGTCATTAACTCTAATTGAATCGGTATTTGTCAAGGACGACCGCTTCTCCAAATCAGATTCACCTCAGGAACTCCTAAAAGAAGCGATTCATGTTATAAGCTGTGATTACGAAGACAGTACTGCATGGGGAAAAAGGGTAAAAAAGGGGAAAAAAATAGTAGTCAGTCTTGATTTGTCATTATCTTCTAAACTTGGTCTACATTCAGTTACAAAGTTTTGCGCTTTATAAGATGATTAGGTTGTTCTATTATGTTTAGTTTTTATGCTTGCCACGCAATTATAGTTGATTGTTGAAATAAGGGAAACATTTAAACCTCACACGATTCTTACTCTCGAGGGAATTTTGCAAACATGTAAGTATGTGAAAACATGATTTCAAAAGTGAGACATGCGATTTCTAGAACATTATAAGAAAATGCATAATTTACTTCATGGAAAGTTTGAAAATGCATGATCTTACATGCTTGTTACTCATGACATGTAACAAAAAATATTTTTGATCTCGAGCTATAAATGATAATAGCCTGGCATCTTATTTGCTATTTAAATTTGATGTGATTTTATTATAAAATGTTGTTTGATCCGCTACCATAAATGTTGTACTCATCGAGCGCCAAGGTATGAGATTTCATTGGCTTCGTCTTGGTTTCGGCCGTTTTGTCTGGGGTTTTGTTGAGTCCTAGTTTGAATTAACATGAAGTTTTGGTTTCGCTAAGTTTGGGCCAATATTTGGTATTGAACAGTTTGGGATGGAACACATAGAAACCTACACAGGACTCAAAAACAAAGGGAGAACTGGGTAACTGTAACGTTGTAGTTAATAATTTCATCTTCCTTAACTTCTACAGCCATCGAAATCGGTATATCCTAATTTGTCATAATTAGAGCATAAATTTAGATATTTTAGTTTAACTCTAATTATAACCTTAATTTAACTTTTAAATTGATGATTTTCATGTTAATTTGGATTAACCTTTAAGTTAACTAGTCGAGTATTAGAAGTTTACTTCTCTTGATTTAACACCCACTCAAGATACATGTCATATTGTTTGCTATTTGCATACTGTATATGTAAAGATCGAATATATCTACATGTTATACACACTGCAATTGAAACCAAAGCTTGAAAATAAAACCTATCGAAACTAAAGGGACTAATTGAAACCGTTAACAAAAGTGCAGTCTAAAACTGAAACTGAAACCAAGTTCTTGAACCCTGTTAAGCGCATAGTTCACCTTGTGGTTTTTCAACCTTTTCAGCTACCAAATAGCTCACTGTATCCCAGTTGAAGCAGCCTACTAGCAAGCAAAGTTTGTTTAAGAGACGCTATATTTTGGAACCTCGTCTTATGTACCTCATAATGTTGAATATGATGAAGCATACTGTTGCATATGATAAAGCTTTTGAACCACTTGTGATATTGAGTAATGTTTCTCGGAGAATTTTATATATAACAAGTTGTAGATCTTAGTTGTTAAACTTGGGATATTTAGTAGTATTTCTCGGAGAATTATATATACCAAGTTGTAGATCTTAGTTGTTAATTTGTTATGTGAATGAAGTTCCCATATAAGTTTGGTATGTATGCGAGACTTGTCTTCAATACATGTTGCTGTAGCCGTGTGCCCCAATTTCACGTCTAGCTGCGAATTTGAGGGCGTGACATATTGCTTTTAGTGTGGTTGGCTTAACGGTTCTTTTCCGTTCATTTGTTTTTTTGATGGTGTTGTGAAACATTCAGTACCATTAAGTACCATGGTTGGTATATCTTCATGATGCATTGTGCTTATTCTTTTATCAAATCTATTTAATCGTTCCACCCATGCTTCTTTTTTGATGCCTTCCTCCCATTATTCCCTAAGCCATACCAACAATTGGTGATTCATTGCTTAATTCTTCACTTATAGTGTAGAATGCATATGATAATGGATTTTTCTAAACTCCGTAGACATGCAGAGGAATCATGTATAGCTAGTAACTCCAAAGTCCAAACTGTGCTCAGTCATCTGTTATCATGGTTTTCATTAAGGGTTACCAACTAGCATTCAAGTGGAAATTTCAAGTTGATTATACTAGGATTTTCACAAGGAAGTCACCTTTAGAGTTTGTTTAGGTTTGTTAGTTATCCGTAACTAATTAATTGTCACCGTTGTATGCAGGTTGGTTGGATATATGGATCTCTTGCTTCAGACATCCTTACGGGTCTTAAGATGCATGCTAGGGGGTGGAGGTCTATATACTGCATGCCCTCCACTCCTGCATTCAAAGGAACTGCGCCAGCCAGCCTTTCTGACCGCTTAAATCAGGTTCTCCATTGGTCCCTCGGCTCAGTCGAGATTCTTTTCAGCAGGCACTGCCCAGTCTGGTACGGCAGCAGGCTTCGGATGTTAGAAAGGATGGCTTATGTTAATGCTACCATTTACCCTCTCACTTCCATTCCATTAGTTACATACTGTACTCTACCGGCTGTTTGCCTTATAACCGGAAAATTTATTGTTCCACAGGTAAAGCTTCATAGCCCACCTGGGATTGTTTTTAGAAGAACACAAACTGTCAGCATGTATCAGATATGTCATAAGAAAAACTTTTCCGTTCTCGCAGATCAGTCTTATGGGAAGCCTCTGGCTTATGCTCCTCTCCTTTCGACATTTGCGGCTGGGATTCTTGAGATGAGGTGGAGCGGCGTTGGTACCCAGGAGTGGTGGAGGCACCAGCAGTTTAGGGATTGAGGGGGTTTCCGCGTACTTATTTGCAGTTATTTACGGGACAGTGAAGATTTTGGTCGGAAAGAAAGCTGATTTGACGATGCTGACTGACAAGTCGATTGAGGACGACTTTCCCGGCCTGTATGCATTCCGATGGACTTCTCTCTTGGTCTTGCCGACTACGGTAATCCTCATTAACTGGTGGGCTATGATTGCTGGGTTATCTTCCGCTACCAATGGTGGGTATGGGTCTTGGGGCCCCTGTTTGCTAAATTGTTCTTCTCCCTTTTGGTCATCATTCATCTCTACCCTTTCTAAAGGGCTTGTTGGTCAGACAAAATCGGATCCCAACAGTTTCATTGTTTGGTCACTTCTTCTTGCATCCTTATTTTCTGTTCTTTGGGTTCGAGTGAATCCATTTGTTACAAGGATTCAGGGGCCGAATGCCCAAAAACTGTGGAATTTACTGTTAACTAAATTTTTTTTTTTTTTTTTTGCTGATTCTATTTCTCTCTAATTCTTTATTTTAGATTGCCGATATTGATGGTGTTGTACATGATTCATCGTTTTCTTCTTGAATAAAAAGAGTTTGTGTTAAATTGCTGAGTGAAATTTTCACCCTGTGATCCTCTCTAGTTGAAGATTCTGTGTCCCATCAAATAATGGTAGGTGATAGATATTCCTTGTGTACATGCTCGTTTATGGACAAATTTGAGGCATTTGGCTTAAGAAACAAGTTTCCCCTATCAAGCATAGATTCAATATTTTGCTTCCAGCTTTAGACAACGTTTCGTGCAATTATTGGAACGCATCTTTATTTTTCTTCAATTCTTTTGTACTACCCCATATTTGTCGTGTGGTGGTTCATTTTCTTCGAATGTCCTCTTCCTTCTACTCGATTTCACTTTTATTTAACTCGATATCTGTCTTCATGCATCAATTGAGTCTTTTTCGTTGGGTATTTTTTTGAATAATTTTTTTTAAAAAATTTAATTTCAAAAACCAACTTCTCTCAAATTTATTTTCAAAAAATTCGACTTTTGACACGTCACGTGGATGTCACGTCGTTTCGCCTTACCCGCGTGGCAGGTTCTAGCTGCGGGCACGTGGATGTCACGTCGTTCGTCTTACTGCGTGGTAGGTTCTAGCCGCGGGCGATTGTCATATTTTAGTTTGGGATTAACAACGTCGCACTAAGAATTCTCTTTATTTTTTAAAAAGTTTTTCTTCTTGATCTAGAGTTGTCAAGTCCGGACCAAATATAGAATTAAGACTCCTCTGATTGCAGTTGGATATTCATGTCAAGTTTATTCTAATTTTTTATTTTATCTTATCTGAGACTGTGGGCTTGTTTCAAGAGGGGGTTGTCAGCTGCGCCTACAAAGGCTCATCATAAACTTGACATGTATTGAATGGAACTAAAAAGACGAGAAATTTTCTATTGAGCCCAGCGCAAGAGACGCGATGCGAAATCAAAATCCCAAGCGTCCGATTGGAGAGAGGAATGAGGGCTGATTAATTAGTGGTCCCCACTTGTTAAATTTCTAGGAGGAAGCTGATTAATTGGCGGTCCCCACTTGTTAAATTTCTAAGAGGAAGCTGATTAATTAGTGGTCCCGTTTGCCCCATGCTGGCACCAGACAACTTAATTAAACTCTACTGCAACTATAGAGGAAAAAAAAAACATGCAGAGAACAAAGGTTCACTACTGCTTAAGTGAGTCTGGATTCTTTTTACAGTTTTCTTTTGAGATAATATTCTTTCCACAAGTATGAAGATAAGTAATAAGATTTTCATATTTAGACCTGCAAAAAAATACATTCACTGCATCAGACGGTTCAAAGTCTTGGAGAAAAACATTCTCATAATAAAATTAACATCCAAAGAATTCTCTTCATGCTCAAGTAATTGTTGAAGAACTGCAAGGTAACTTTTGTTCTTGTCTCATGCATTGTGATAGCACTTGAAGAGCTCCAGATGTGCCGCCCTCCGCACATAATACCTGAAAGCATTTAGAAACTTTTTTTAGAAAATAGGTGGAATGTATTTTAAGCTATTCTAGATATCCATGAAAACTATAAAGTTAACAATTAAGACATTAAGTACCATTTTCTTATAAAAAGTACTTTTGAATTTGAACCTAAATGAATGTACATGTCGACTGAAAATTGTTCTAGCTATAAAATGAGAGAATATAATACCTCTGTCAATTGTCTGATGATTGGTCTGATTCATCTTCATCACCATAATTTTCTTCACTAGCTTCTCTCAAAGAATCTTCATGTAACATATCAGTTGGTTGTTGTGGTACAGAAACACTGTAACCATGAAATTAAGCAAGAAATTTTCTTTTAAATAAAAACACACATAATAGAATAAAAGAAAAAATAAACACAAAATAACTCTTTATCTTTCCTTTATGTGCGGGCAATTTCGAATGTCGTGCTTTTGTCCACGCTTCCGCATCCATTGCACCTCCTATTTCTGGATTTGAGATTCTCTCTTCCTGATTTCATTCTTTTTCCGCTTTGTCTACCTTTGTTTTAGCTTGTCTAACACACTTACATCAGAGAAATCTTTTCTTTTCCCTTTCTTAAATTCATTTGATTCAGCACCTTCTGCATTACCTCCTGATTTTAGGAGCCGCATCTCAACAATAATTTCATGAATTCTTTTTGCAGCCAAATTGAAGGTCTCATCTGAAAAGATTGCTTCATCCACAAGTATGTTAGCCAAATGAGTCAACTCAATGAAGTTGAGGTAAAATTTTTTCTTGCGCCATCTTCAATTTATTTCTATCATTATCAATGGTAAAACCTTTTTTGACGTCTTGAGCCCAGCGTCTCAAAATGTATTCTGATGATAATTCTGTGAGGTCCATAAACTTCAAATATGCCAAAAGATATCTGCATGGGATGCTTTAAATTCAAATACCAACAACTACAACTTGCTTTCTCTTTTGACTACAATATGTTACATTTCTTTTACTTTCCAGGTTTCGCATGCAGCTACTTTGTATTATATCTCGTCTCTATTATCTTTTATTGGCACAACATTATAGACTAAACTTGCAGCTAATTCTTCTTGAAATAAATAAAAAATTTCTTTCCTGTAAACTTTTAAAATGTGCTTCTCCGTTATCCACAATGTTTTATCTTCGGCTTCTTCTCCAATGTACTATGATTTGCTTCAGTTCTTCTTCTCTTTGCTTCGCCAAAGCCCTATCAAAAATAATAGCAAAATCATGCAATGAGTTTTCTTTGTTGTATATATTTGAGAAAAGCATCATCATACCCTCGCTCCTCTATCTACTAGACATTCTTGCTCAAAAATAGTGCTTCAAATATGCAGGTATCTATATTTTCCGCATGTCATATATTTCAAACAACCATTTATTGTCTGTGTGCACCATTTTTTTATATAATTTCCTTCCATTTCTTATCAAAAAAGTCTAGGTCATCTGTGTTCCAAATATTATCCTTAAAAGGATCCATAAATTCCTTTTTAAATGCCCATGGACCCAGTCTATCTGGAATTTTATCTAAATGCAATAGCGGTGATGAGTATGCGGAAATACTTGAGATTGTGCAGTATTTATTCCACGATCTTGATCAGAGATCATTGCCGTAGGAGGGTGACTCATGACATCTAACCAATTTTGAAACAACCAAACAAATGACTCAGCTGACTCATTGGCAGAAATCCGTATCCAAAAAATATTGTTTGCCAATGATGGTTCACTCCAATGAAAGGCGCAAATACTAAACCCTACCGATTAGTATTTTGAGTAGTATCAAAAGTTACTACATTTCCGAAGCATTTATAGTTCATTCTTGCAATACCATCTACCCAGAAGTAATATGCTAATCTGCCTTCATCATCAGTTTTATATGTATAATAAAACAACAAATCCTTCTCTTGGCGCCACTTGAAATAATCGAGCAACATCTCTGCACATGTCCTCTCATTTCCTCTCTTAAATCTCTTTCAAAATTTCTGATATCTGACTCAGTGCATCAAACTCTGTTGTATCCTTCATTCTCGTTCTCAAATAAAGCCATCGTCTTGTTTGTCGGAATGTTCGCTTCCTTCATTTATATAACCAACTGCTTTTTTGACTTGCTCACCTTTCTATTTCCCATAATAAATGTCTCCTCCTTGGAGTAGTCTCTGCATGATTTTGCTCTTCAATTAACTTTCTGAAAACCATACACCCTTCTCCTTTTCTCGTTTCAAGTGAATCATTAGAACATACATAAATTTGTCAGTTAATGTTCTATCACTCAAGAATTTTGTTGAACTTGAACAGACTTCAAAACCTTCAATCCTGACATATCTCTTGTAAAATGTTTCTGCTTCTTTCACTGATTCAAAATGCATTCCCATGCGAGGTCTCATGGCTTCATCAGCCTCTGGCACAAATACGGTTTGGGGCACCAAGCTAGCTTATTTGCATTTTGTGGGCATTCCTTAAGGTTCACCATCGCAGCCAAATTAAAAACAAGGAGGAAACTGAATCTGAGCAGTACTAATTAAAAACATGTAGGAAACATAATCTATTAATTAATGGCAATACAAATGATGACAACTACACATAGGCAATCAAATTAGAAAACTTGTAGTTACACAATCAATTTATCTAGGTATTTAACAATCAAATTAGAAAATCTGTAGTTAGACAATCAATTTATCTAGATATTTACTTGCTACTATTAAGAATAGAAACCTGCAATTCGTAACCAAGTTTCTGTAAACATGTACTTGATGGATAATAGAAGATCGATCTATTTATAAATGGATGTCGTGACGCATATCTGGCAGACGGAAGGAGAGCTATCACACAAAGTGGACTTGCGAAACAAAGCAGATGAGATAGATAAAAAAAATGAAGATAGAGCGATTGGGGGAGAGGACTGAAAATGACGCGAATACAGATGAGAGATAACGGAGACGGCGTGAAAGCTGGTGGTGTGGGAGGAGAAGAAACCTTGTTTGAGAAATTTAACAAGTGGGGGACCATTAATTAATCAACTTCCTCTTAGAAATTTAACAAGTGGGGACCACTAATTAATCAACCCCATTCCTCTCTCCAATAGGACGCTTGGGTTTTAGGTTAGCGCAACGTCTCTTGCGGCTTGACCGCAATAGAAAATTTCTCTCTCTCTCTCTGTGCGCACACACATATCTATATGTATATAGAGAGACTTGTGTCCTTCCAAAAAGATTGGGCACAAATTCTTTCCACTCAAAATCAACCCTCCGATATTAGAATACAAGATCCACCGTTGAAGTTGATATATATTATTTCAAGTATGTATAAACCAAAAATTAAATGAAAGCTGGTGTGTGGGAGGAGAAGAAACCTTTGTTTGAGAAATTAAACAAGTGGGGACCATTAATTAATCAACTCCTCTTAGAAATTTAACAAGTGGTGGACCACTAACTAATCAACCCCAATTCCTCTCTCCAATGGGACGCTTGGGATTTTAGGTTCGCATACGTCTCTTGCGGCTTGGCCCGCAATAGAAAAATTTCTCTCTCTCTCTCTCTCTCTCTCTCTCTGTACACACATATCATATGCATATAGAGAGAATTGTGTCCTTCCAAAAAGATTTGGGCACAAATTCTTTCCACTCAAATTCAACCCTCCGATATTAGAATACAAGATCCACTTCGTTGAAGTTGATATATATTATCTCTCTCTCTCTCTCT